>JANHZU010003758.1:70632-82379 GCA_032468055.1 Acrochordus granulatus
CATCCCAAGAGCCATGTTTAAAGAGTACTGATGTGGTCTTACAATTCTGAATATTCTCCCCCTCCAAGGCAGAGCCCTTTCTTAAAGCACTTTGAAGTAAATCTTAAGCGATGAGCGTCTTTATTGCAGTATCCAGCATTTATGTATGGGTATATATGTCTGTCTTACCCATGGAATATTATTATATAAATTGATCAACTGAATATAAATATGACCCAAACACAACTGGCATGCTCATTAAATGTCTAGGTTGAACTTCCTTTGCCTTGCAGAGCAGAACTGAGGAAGTGTTGCAATGCCACCTTCTCGCTGGTCTTAACAAAGGCGAACACACCTAAAGGCATGAAATATATTACAAACAATGATACCTTTACTGTGAAAGCCAAGCTGATAAAATTACTGCCAAAGGTGGGTAATGGGTATGTGTGTGGGATGTGTCTGTTGGTTTGTACGGTTGTGGACAATTAGACAATTAGGAATAACAAAGGAGCAGAAGATAGAGCAATAATTAATAATGGAGTACAAATTCAACCCTTGTTCTCTCCAATTAATACTTTTTGAATAGCAAGCTGGAAATGACTCAGCTCAAGTCTTTGAAGAGGTCTTTCCAGCCAAGGGTGGACGGACCTGGACGGCCCTCAAATTAGACTCAACCATAAGGCAGTTTTATACATTCTGCAAATTGCCATATGACTTAACAGTGCAACACTGATAGCTATGCTTAAGTCTGTGTAACACTTCCTCAGAAATGTTTATCTATATTGGGGGGAACTTCAGGAGCTGAAAACCAAGTCAGTAGAAGGTCACCCAGTTGCAAACAACTCCGTGTCAAATTGAAAAAGTGCTAAATGAAGCCTGCTGAATCTTCAAACCTTGAGTCTGTAATGTTTCACCTCCAGAATTATCCCACCCTGAGATTTTCATCCCTTGATTCTTTCTTTCCAAAAGTAAGCTAAGTCTGGGCAACTGGAAAAAAAAGAACATATTTTTTATTCTTGGAAAATATGAGGGGCCTATTTAAAATAGGAGCTAACCAAAGTTCTACTTCAGTGTTTCTCAACCTTGGCAGTTTTAAGATGTGTGGACTTCAACTCCCAGAATTCCTGCTGGCTGCAGAATTCTAGAAGTTGAGATCTGCACATCTTAAAACTTGTCAAGGTTGAGAAACACTGTTCTGTGTGGTTGAGCATCCTATCTATCAGCCAGACATCTTCAGAATATCCATAGACAAAGTAAGGAAGCAGTAGTGCTTTCATACTCTTGCCCATTCGCTGCTATTCCATCAGAATGTAGTTTTCCCATTAAAGCTTGTTTATTCACTTATTTGTCTTCACTGTGCTGCAAAAACATCTATGGTGTAGTTGTCATTACTTCTTCTGGATAGAAGCCTATACACCATCTATTGTATGAAGATGTATGTTTGAGTCATTGTCCTAAATCAGCAGTGAATCAATGACTCTTACTTAGAGAAGGAAAAAAAAGTGAACACGGTAAAAAAAGTAAACATAGTAATTTGATTTATCTTCCTCCTTCCATGAAAATCTCTAGAAATCACCATTTCTGCACTCTCAGTATGAAAATTGTGCAGTGGTTGGCAACAGTCAAATCCTACACAACAGTTACTGTGGGCAAAAGATTGACCAGGCCGATCTAGTAGTCAGGTAAGTTTTTCCTTCTTTGAGGGTGATTGGGAGTACTTTATAAATTGATGGAACTATGGAAAATATAGGACTTCTAGATTCCCTAACCTAATATATATTCTATGCTTAATAGCAATAGCTTTAATGAGATCTCTGTCTTACATAAGCTTGCTAAGTATGAGCTGAGTGTCTCTCTGTAAGGAAGTCTACAACTGATTTAAAATCAGCATTCAACTTTCCATCAAGCTGAAAAATAGCATTTTTCAGTCCTGGTCTATTCTTGATCATTTTTATTATGGATTAGGTAGGGTAGGAATTCTTAAGAAATTTGAAAATGAATAAAATTAGAGTGTTGAAGTAAAACTCAAACAAACAAGATATAAAAAGAAGTGGGCTGAAAAGAACTGAATAAAATATTACAGAACCAATGCAAATTAGTTTTGGGAAAAGAATGAGATGCAACTCTATTTGGGAAAAGGATTTTTGAATTGTTACGGATTACAAGCTGAATATGAGTCAATAATATGTCTTGGCTTCTAAAAACTGGAATTTAGTTTTCAAACTTCAGGGAAAAATAATTCCATTACATTTTACACTGGTCTGGCTCCTTCGCTTTTGCAGTAATGTGTCTCTGGCACTTCACTTTGAAAAAAGATTTAGAATCCCAATTGGAGCAGGTTCAGAGAACACCAAGAAGAGAATCAGAGAAATAACCTTGAAAAAAAGATAACCAAGAAGGACAGATCTTACTGTATTATTTTTAAGTATCTGAAGAGATGTCACAAAGTAGATTAGACCTGTTCTCTACTGATGCAGAGTCATCATCTTAAATTGTTTAAATCTTAAATTGCTTAAAATGTTCCGGGTGAACATCATGAAAAGTTTACTGGCAGTTTGGTGGTAGACGCGGTGATCCAGAGAATTAGTGAGTTTGACTTTAATCTGGATTATTGCATTTAGCAGGGATTAGACACACTGGCCTCCGTAGCTGTGTCTACAGTTTTATTATTTGGTGGAGGAATTTATTCATAAGGATGGGCATTTGTAAATCTTTATAATGCCCACTAAGACAAGCAAACATTAATCTAATATTTACTCAGAGGCGAGTCTTGTTCAGCAAAAGCCTTGTTTTCCTTCCCTGCGAATTGGCCTTTGTCTATTCATCTAGACTTTTACATCTTTCCTCCATTTGTTTCTGTTCACTCATGCACTAATCCACATGAATCAACCTGGAATATTCAGTTTCCTTTTCCACTTCTATTTTTTGAATATCTTTTGGGGAGACCAAGCAATGATTCCTTTTCTACATGTTATGTTTTGGGATCAGAAGTAATGATCAATTAATTAATTTCCCAGGGTGAATTTACTCCTCCTGGGAAAAAGACCCTGCTAACTAAAGAATGTGGAATGGTGTAGCTGTGAAAGTTAACACCCAAGCAGCTGAATGAAGGAGCACAGACAGGTTTTAAAATGTGACAAGTACAAATTCTTAAGGGCCTACATAAAGAAAAAAAAGTTTCAGCAGTGCTTCATAAGGCTCTCTGCTATTAGCATTCCAGGAGAAAGAAAGCCATCTCGCGTCATTTGTGGAAAAATAATAGGATAAGGGAATATCTGAAGCATACAGGTAATCCTTGACTTATGACTGGTTGCTTAACGACCACTTAAAGTTACGACAGACTTCCCAAAAGCTACTTGCAACCCAGTTTCGAAGTTACAGTGACTGCACACACACCATGATCATGTGGTCGCATTTTGGGCACTTGGCAATCAACTCACCTTTATGGCCATTTGCATACAATTTTCTAAGTTTTTTGCCGGTTTCTGGTAGTTTCTTCCAGTTTCCAGCAAAAAAACATCTATTGGGTAAAATGAATTTGCTTACTAACCAGAGCATTTGCTTAATGACAAAACATGTCATAAAGTTGAGTCCAGTCACATGGTGGCCCACTTCATGACCACAGTGACATAACAACCATAATTCCAGGTTTAATTATGGTCGTAAGATGAGGATTTAATACATAGGTTGTACATGAACCAATGTAGAAGTAGTTTTGCTTAGTTTTAACAATAAAAAGTTTTAGCTCAACTGATTCCTGCTGATTTAAAGGATGCAAAATATGAACAATTTTTTAAAAATATTTAGGACAGATGCTTGTTTTATACTTACTTCCTATGCCCCAATTCAGATTCAATATTCCTCCTCTGAATTTCCCTGTTGATGTGGGTACCAAAACAAGCCTATTGACCATCAGCCCAGACATTCTTTTGAGGTAAGGAGATAGATAAAATGCAGGAAAATGTCTTTACTTAATTCTGATTAAGTAAATGTTGGGTCGTTTTCAGTCTAATTTCCATCAGCAGCCTCTCAGTCAATTCCTATATTCAGATCAGAGAAAGCACACATACCACTCAGTACAGCTAGCCAAAAATATGCTTGTATCTTTATATTTGTTTATATTTCTTTTGTTTGGGTAAAAGGTAAGGAAAAGTAAGGAGAGAGACATGGACACAGGCCAGAATTCACACAATCTTTCCATCTATCTGAAGTCTGTCTAGTGCAGAACTTTACAAAACCATTGGAACTTACAATGTGGTTAATTAGTGTAGGTGGTTCCAAAGGGAGCGGCCTTGGTGATTCCAGCTGTCACTCTTTTTTGTATAATGGCAGCGGAATACAGCTGGAAAGTAGGACACCAGGTGATCTTTCCTCCATTATGTTCAAAGAAAGAAAGCATTTAATGGATTGGGATGATGTAGTCAATACTAATTAAGAGTAATATTAATACCCCCCATCAGCCCAAGCCTCACAGCGTTGGTTGACTTGGATCAATGTGATAGCCATCATGAAAGCCTGATGGAAATATTGCGGAACATGGGAACTCAGATTTTTATTTATTTAAAAGACTCCCTATGGCTACCCTTTTGTGCGTCATAATCCATGACAGCTGACAACAACATAAAACATGCTCACAGCGTGAATAAAAATGGCGCACAAAGGTATCTCCAAGATCACTTAAAACGAACTGCAGAGAAAGTCTCCTGCATTCACACCAAGTGCTTCTAGTGCTCCTCAACCATGGCAGCTTTAAGTGGTGTGGACTTCAACTACCAGAATTTCCCAACCAGCATTGCTAGCTAGGGACTTCTGGGACTTGAAGTCCACGACACTTAAAGCTGCCAAGGTTGAAGAACAGTTTTACTCCACCTCAAACAATTTGCAATGGAATATTCTATGCTCTTCCTGCAGATATCAGTGGTTGAAGTACCAGCGAAAGCCTTTTGTAGACGCTCTGCGTGCCTACTCGGGTGCGGCCATTCTCCTGCCTGATTTCTTCTACAAAAAAAATGTGGAGGCCAGTTACCGTGTGGTCTACACCATGGAAGACGCTGGCTTCAGTACCCGGGCTTTCTTTCTGAATCCCCTTTATCAGACAGCCTTAAGGGATTATTGGAAGAAAAAGTGCTTCCCGCACCCCATCTCCCCTGTTTTCACACTTGTCAGCATGGCTTTAGAGTTCTGTCAAGATATCACCCTTTATGGTTTCTGGCCCTTCTCAGATGATCCAACCAACCAGTCCATTCCTCACCACTATTATGGGCAAGTCCTATCTAAAATGGGGTTGTCTGGCCTGCCCAGTGAGTTCTCCTATTATTTACATCTCTATGCCCAAGGTGTGCTGCAGTTACAAGTGGGCAAATGTCAGAAAATGGTCTAGGGAGTCCACAAAGCACAATCAGGAAAAGATATGTTTCTATTCCCAGTGTTAAGCGAATGAGAGTTGTGTGGTGCCTATGTGAAGAAAAGTTTCAATAAGTGTTGCCTTAGATAATTTTACAGTTGTGTGTTTCCAGTCTTCTAGGATAGCTCTTTTCAACCTTGGCATCTTCCAGATGTGTGGACTTCATCTCCCAGAATTCTCCAGCCAGCCACACATCTTAAAGTTGCCAAGGTTGAAAAACACTGTTTAGAAAAAAGATGATTACTTTCCAGATCTGGAAGCTGAGATGAGGATTGATAGTATTTCTAAAACATTTATATGACAAATACTATTTGTCCCCTTCATGTTTCTTAGTTTCTTCAACAGTTATCTATGAGAAAAGAAGACTGTGTTATAAATTTCATTAAAAGTGAACTTACCTCCTCTTTTCTGTGATTCTTGCCTCCTGTTTTTAGGAAAAATGATTCTTTTTTGCCTAAGAAATGTATTCTCTCAGCAGAATAAATCTGTCCTCCTGAACCACTGCCTCAAGCAGTCAGATCCAGAAGATAACCAAACCAAAAATATACAATTCAGGAAAATGTTGAAGCAAAAGAATATTTATTTGCTTAGTATTTTACCAACTTTCACATGGGCACAGGTGGTTTGCTGAACTGCTTCAAATTTTGCAACCACATATTTCCCCCTTTGCTAAGAAAGGTTAGCAAAGATTTCTCATTCTGCTTTTGTCAGGTTGGAAATCAGGATTTGATCCAGAAGTCAGGATGCAAGTCCTGGCTCACGTGAGTAGCATGTTCACAAGCATCTACAGATACCAAAATGAAAGGGCAGTGCATTAAATCTAAATAAAATAGATATAGTGTTAGTTTAAAATGACAAAATTCGGAGGGAAATAGTTTAAGAGCAGCTGCTGTGAGTGGATAATACAAACTAAATTTTAATAGTATTACAGAGCGGCAAAAGAGCCAGTTTGGTGTAGTGGTTAAGGCACCAAGCTAGAAAATGGGACTCTGTGAGTTCTAGTCTCATTTGAGGCACAGTCAACTGGGTGACCTTGAGCCAATCGCTCTCTCCCAGCCCTAGGAAAGAGACAATGGCAAACCATTACTGAAAATCTTGCCAAGAAAACTGCAGCTTGTCCAGGCAGTCGCCAGGAGCCGACTGACTTGAAAGCACATAAAACAATTACAGGGGGAAAGATTGCTCAGTTCATATACCAACCTATAATAAATGCAATAAAAGAGAAAGACAGACAGTTATTTTCATGTGTCATAGTAAAGAGAATGTGCAGGTCTTCATTTTCCAATTGTACACAACCTCAAAACCTTCCCTTTCAAGTCTCTCACTTGTGTTACAGATGGAAGACAGAGCAATCCCCTGCACTGATTATAAAGAGATGTGCCATTCAGACCCTTTGAAATCAAGAAGCATATTGCTCATGATTTATCTAGCAACTGGAGGGGGGGCAGAGCCATTGGCAAGAAGAGCTCACTTCGGACAGCGGCTTAGAATTTATTTATGAAATTTATCCTTTGCCACAGTCAATTACAACTCTGGATAGCGTATGTGTATTTGGGGAACTGAAGCTAGCCCGCAATGAAAGATGTAGTACGCTGCTCAGCATCGCAGAGGCAAAGATGCTGTGTTGGCTCTCCAGCATCATGTGCCATGACACGTTCGCAACAATGACGTCTGTCAGTCTGATCACCTACAAGCTATGTGAATCTTGCCCACGATGATATGACCATGTCCCTCATGCTGACAAGATGCTTGCCAAGAAAGGCCTCCCTATGAGAGGTCAGCGGCAAGAGGCCGAAGGGTCACCTGAGGCACCTGGACACATTGCATAAACACCTTAAAGGCTGCCGGCGACCAGGCCCATCAGCGCATCGAATGGTGCCCGCAAACCAGTGGAGCAGAGCCCACCACTGAGGAAGAAGCTGTAGGATGGTTCAAAGAGAAGAAATAGTCCACTGGAATTGGGTGGCAAATAAAATAAATAAAATGCTGTAGAGAAGAGAAAGGAGGGATGGAGATGTGCCAAAGCAGATTACAAAAAGCAGAATTCTGGGAGAGGGGATTTAACACTTTGGCAAAAGAGAATTTTTCCGTTTCAAGTTCTGAAGTGCAAAAAGAATGTCTCGGGCGTTCGATTTCAGAGGCTTGAAAAGAAAGCCCACAAAGAGTTCGGCTGGGGACGCAAAGGGTGTCCACAGCTTGAAGAAGGATGACAAAGAAATCCTCGCAATGCAGGCTCTTTGACGGAATTAAAGGTAATTGAGCATTTAAAAAAAACACACACACACTAGTGGAAGAGTAATGCCGAGAAAGGTGACCGGATGGTATTTGTATTTTGGCTGCCTGGCTGCTTTGAGCAAAAGTTCAGGCTTATTCTTGATTTTCCACTGGGGCTCTAGCGCACTGTTTCCCAACCTTGGCAAGTTTAAGCCATGTGGACTTCAACTCCCAGGATTCCCCAGCCAGCATTCTGGGATTTGAAGTCCGCATACCTTAAAGTTGCCGAGCTTGAGAAACCCTGCTTTAATAACTAACTAGAAAGGATTAGCAACAAATGATTCCCGGTGTTTCAGCGCCGTTAGAAAATGTACATTTCCCCCTGCCTCTGTCACTATGGGATCCCAGCTCTTTGTGTGATCGAAGGGAGGGAAAATAGGAAAACTTGACCATTGCTGATTTGAAGCAGAACTAATATGGTCTGGCCTGTGGAACAATGTCTTCTTGTGGACGTTGCAGGGGCAAGGAGATAAGACGGGTCTGGGGGCGCCCCTAGTACTTTCCCACAATTGGCTAGAAGCAAAACCAGCTAATTTTTTCCCCCTAGAATATCCACTCCCGAATAAAAACTTTGGAAACTTTAAAGAAAGTGTTTATTTTGCCGTGGTGTGGTTTTTGTTTAAAATCAAGTTGCGATTTCCCTCTCAAATTGCCCCACACGGTTTTGTTTCCTACGCAGAGTGGTTGAAATGGTGGCTTTGTCTGATTATTTTGCCTTAAAAAACAAAAAAACAGAGCAAGCTGTTTCTCTCTCTGCAGAGCACTACTGCGTTTTTTTTTACGGGGAGGGGAGAATGGGAAGAAACTATGGTTACTACTGGAAGATGCATGTGCAGAAGTGGCACGAAATGTTTGCCCGTCTGTAAAAGTGAGTGGAAAGTTTCTTTTTGCTCTAAGCTGGATAAACTTCAGAGACAATCAAGCCCGCGAGACTTTGCTAAAATCTGTATTTTTACAATAGCATGTGATTAACGGGACCGGTATCGTGGGACCACGGAAGCAAATACCCTGAAGCACTGTTTTAACTCCACGGTAACTTTGGCAACTTGAGATTTAACTTCTGCTGCAAAAATATGGGTGTGAGCTGCACAATTGGCTCGATAGGTACCAATTAGGCAGGGGGACCTCAGGGGAAGCTGGCAAAGGTGAAATTAGTTTGCCGCAAAGCTAAGCGCCGGCTTCAAGCATCATCTTGATTTCCCTGGGCGCCGCTTTGCCCGGAGGAGAGTGGAGAAACTTTTTCAAAAAAAAAATAGTAGATAGTGTCAACTTTGTTTGGAAATACTGATCTACTTTAGAAAAAAAAAAGGGATTTTGGCAGGGCAGAGGATAATTTAACACATGGACAGGACATTTTGGGAATATTTTTACTCATCTTGACAGCCGTTCTGCGAGAGTCTCCGCGACACGTCCTCAACATCTTAAATATGCTTTCCAGCTGTGAAGAGACTTGAGAGTACTTCCTCCACTTTGAACAGAAAACTATCCAAGACACAGCAAAGTGTGGAGCCAGAATGTCGACTGCCTCCCAAAGTGGTCTTTGGAGGAAAATACAACCATTTTGTGCACTCCGCATTTATTTTTTGCACACCGACTTTTACGTCAGTAGCTCTCCAGTCGGAAGGACAAAGGCAACCGCTAGACGCCTTTTAAACTGGGTTACCATTTTCTAGCCAGTTGGTGGGATTCAAATACATACTTTCACGGCTTCCACTTAGGCATCCTTTCACAAGATTTTGCCTGGCACATTTGGCAACAACCGTGAACGAAGGACGCATTTCCATTCTATTACTGATGTGATTCCAAGTTGCAGATAATCCTGGAATACAACTCGGATACGAGGTTGAAGACCAGGTGGTTGAACGTTACTCGCAGCACTGATCCACTGAAGAAAACCTCATACTCATGTTTTCATCTAGCTGTTCGCTGATGATGGTGATGATGAGCATTCAGATGTGCTAAGCTGGCTACTTCTCCTGCCTAACAGCAGGGCCAGCGCTGACCGCTCAAGCTTCCAAACTTTATATTTTACAGGAATATATTGGAAGGTGGGAACCTGAGACCATCAACATGAGATTTCTGCATTTGGAACTCATGTCCTCATTCCCCTGTCCATAATCTTGTAAACAGTAGTCCACTCTGGTCCAAACCACTGTTTCCCAACTTCCTGATGTGTGGCCTTCAGTACCCAAAATCCCCCAGCCAAGAAGGCCATTGCTGAGAATTCTGGGAGTTGAAGTCTACACATCTGAAAGTTGGGAAATACTGGTCTAACCCAAGTATCTGAGATTTTTAAATATGAAATATGGTACCAGTAAATAACAAATAGTCGTGTTACCTAAAAGGAGAGATGGCATCTTAACTCTCCCCACTGAGTTCCAATGACAATAGTTCACTGGTATAAAATCAATGGAATAAAATAGCAAGTGGTGGATGTTTTACATGAAGGTTGCCTTCAGGCCATAACCCAAAGACAATGCAGAGGTGTCATCAAGTCCAATTATTTGCTTACACCTAACAGGCAAGGTCTTGCCAGACTAAAGCCACAAACTTCTAGCCTAATAGACGTACCCCGAGAGATTTGTATAGCAGCATCTTCCAAAGTGGATTGTGCCATGTCACCTCCCGCAAATTAGGGAAATGCCTGAGCTGCTTACACATACTTTCAACTCCTTTTCAACTTAAGCCGTTTTCCCTTCCATCACTTTAGTAAAAGATCTGGCCTATTTCTGTCAAAGCCATCTTCCTTACTCTCAACAGATACTTGGGGTGTGTAAGGCACTACTGACTGATGTTTTATGAATTTACACCTGACTGACGGTTGTTATTTATGACATTTGTATTGTATAACTTGCAGTGTGTTTTCTTATTATTATGTAACTACTTAGATTAATCCAAGAGAAGCCCCACAAAATAATTGTCGATAGATGGATGGTTGGATGGAAGTTCTTGGTGAAGACAAGTTGAATGAATCAGTCCTTTCTTTTGGCCAGGACAAACTTTTTTGGTTCTCGTGGAAACTTCTGTGGAATATCATGAGTAATCAATATCCTTTTACCGTGTCTTGGGGCTCCTTCAGGAAAACATGGATTGGTAATACCTACCCAGAGATATAACTAATGTTCAATAGAATAGGGACCCTTTGATCAGCCACTTGTAGGGGTTTGGAGAGCATGTTGTGGAAGCTGCGATTGCCCCAAGGAGCAATTCCCCCATTTGAAAAGAACTGCTGTGTTGATATAGCTAGTTTGATAATGAAATCATTAGGTGGATTGCAGTGCCCCAAGGACACCAAGCAAAGTGTTTGTGGGCAGTATTTCTTTATTATTTATTAAGTAGATTTATCCGGCAGGTCAACTCACACATGGTGACTCCAGGAGAGGTACAGCATTCAAGATCAACAATACAAAAACCTCAGAAACCACCACCACCACCATGGCAGCAACAAACACAATCACGCAAGTCACTTGATCAGCTCCAGATCAGCTTGGGGCTGATAAAAGCATTGCTTCAGGACCTTGTGGAGAGGTTAATAGGGTGGGGGCAGCCTTATTGTGGGGGAATGATGTTCCAAAGGGAAGGAGCCAATGCAGAGAAGGCCCTTCTCCTAGGTCCCATCAAGTGTATTTCCTTAATCCAACAAATTATTGACCCACATTCCTGTAACTGACATTTCCTGTGTGAACATTCTTGGTCTCCCAACTTTAAGAACTTTTGAAAGAACATTTGTAGGAGAAGAGATGCCAGAGCCAGGGAGAGGAGTGAAGAGAGACCAGTCTAGAATCACTACATAATCACAAACACACAAGACCCGACTTTCCCTGATGGCCTTGAATCTTATCTGACACCGACAGTGCTAGTTCGTTAGTTGAATAGATTCTTGTTCAGTCGCGCAATTGTGTCCGACTCTTCGCAACCCCATGGACTGCATTACACCAGGCCTCCCTATCCTGCACTGCCTCCCGAGGTCCACCCAAGCCCACACCCATCACACTGACTATGCTGTCTATCCGTCTCATCCTCTGCCGTCCCCTTCTCCTCTTCCCTTCAATCTTTCCCAGCATCACAGTCTTTTCTAATGAGTCCTCTC
>JANHZU010003759.1:26064-40066 GCA_032468055.1 Acrochordus granulatus
ATAAATCCTAGAGAAAAGGGATGGTAGCATGGAAGACAGAATTGCAATTTCCTATCTTAGGGACCTGAGGAGGGAAATCTGCTGACCCAATAACAAATGCTATGAACTTCCTGAAAAAGTTTACCGCTCAGGAAAGACTTGTTTTAACTTTGCCAGGTTCATATGTAGTCCTAGGCTAAAAACATTGAGAAAATTCCAGTGACCCAATTCCAACTTCATACTAGGCCAAAATCGAACCTCATCAAAAGTGACAAATACTGCAAAGAACTTGTCATCTTTCTTAGAACTGCTTTTGTACTCAGCGGGAGAAAATAATTTATGGTAACAGCTTGTTCATGGCACCTACAGTTGGCTTTCTTTCTCAAAGGAGTGCTAGAGTAACTTACATGTGTTTACATTTCTTATAAGCTAGTTCATTGACTGGAAATATTCTGCCTCCTGATGTATTGGAAGCAGTTTACTGAAAGTATCTTTGTCACCAAATTGCAAATTAATCTGCAGTGAAAACCCCGGAGAAAGCTCTACAACGATTGCTCTGACTTTGGGGCACGCTGGCTGGAGGAAAATCTCATCAGTGCTCAGGAGGATTTTGAATTTACTGACTTTTTAATTTTGGTCTCTGCTTGCTACTACTTCTATCATGAAGTTATTTATGGGAAAAGTGCTTGTTTCACAAAATACATGTGTTTCCTTCTGTATGGTTTATAAATCCCCTGACCTGTGCTGAAGAAATGATTTTGTTTGTTTAGATTTCTGTTTAGTCATAATGAAGCAGTAAGATTTTGATAATAAAATACTGTGTTGTATAAGAATTGGACTTCAGCATTTCAGCAATTCTTGAAAACAGAGGAGTATATTGCATTGAAAAAGCCTATCCTTTACTCAAGTAGTTCACACATGCACACGTAGATATATACTGGAACCAGAAAGCCTCTTTGATTTACTGTATTAGTTTTTATTTCCATAATCTCATTAGTTTGAATATGAAACTCTCTTGATAGTTCTGCTCATGAACTCAAATTCTAGACCTTCTAGCATTCACTGGGAGCAATTCTCTTCTATGTTCCGGCTCATTCTCACTGCCTTCCTCTTAATGACTCTGTTCCCAGAACTCACATGACAAGATAGTTCCTACAGGAACGGACCCATTGCATCCAATTTGCAATAAGAATCTGGGAGTGTTCTTGTCTGCGTGCCTGGTCTCTTCCTCATCCCTTTCCTCGGCAAGTATTCTGAAGATATTGTGAGCTGTACAACTCTAAAAGGTAGTAACTCCCAGAGTTCCTGCACAAAGGTGCTCTTCTGATGACACTAAGCAGACCATTTGCAATTTTCCAGGATAGCTGACAACAGCTGAATACAAAACTTACATTTACGCACTGTGGAATGTGCAATTAAATTAAAAAATAAACTTGACAACTTTTCCTATCAGTAAATATATTAACCATTGAAGTTATCTGAAAAGGAGAATTCTGTAAAACCAGAAATGTCTTACTTACTCTGCCCCATCAGACTCTGAATTTCCTGCTATTTAAAGTGGATTGTAAAAACCTATTTTTATTGTGATTCTGACTTGATTTTAGCATGAATTTGATTTTTTCCCATTACCAGAACCTGTTCAAAATAAGGAAAGGCATATAGGTACAGAGAGAACACTAATCATTGCATTTTTAAAAAATAAATGACGACTAAACATGAGATTGAAACCATCACTGCTACTGCTTGAATTTCCCATTCAGAATCCAGGTTCAGGAACATGGTCCCTTAACAAAAACATGAAAAGCAAAAGGTAAAGAGACAATCTATAGCAGAACAGGAAAGAGGTGACACTTTCTTGACCAGCAACTAACCCCCTATATGGGAAAGACTCTTGTTCACACTTTAGTCATGTTACTCAGAAATCCAGCTTCAGAAGCTAAAGGATTGAGATCAGACAACTCTCGGAACCTTTGTCTGATTCATAATCCAGGGGACGCTAAAGCAGCATTTGTAGGCACCATCCCCATTCCATTTGCTTGCTAGATTCAGCAATATACATATCCAAAAGATTTCTGCTATTTTGTTTGAAATCTATTGGCTACTTTGATTTGCTGACTCTGCAAGTAGCTTTTTTCAATTTAGCTATCTTGTTCTGAAATTAACTTGCATCATGGCTAAATAATGAGAATAGTAAAATATGAATTGTTAAAGTAAGAATGTTTGCTTATATTCATTTATTAGAAGACTGTGTTGTAGAATTTTATGGCCTTGAAAATGAGGAAAGCAGGAAGAATTTATTGGTTTTGTATATAGTTTCATATATTGAGCTTCTTTCAGGAGCTCAAATATATATCATTCCAATAGATCCTGTCTATAATTAGTTATGTATAAATCCTGCTACCTTCATCAGGACTCAGCCAAGCCTAACAACGATAGTTTTCCATGTCCAAGTTTCCTTTATGAGTTTCCTATGTTCATTGTAATCCTTCTTACTGTAGAATTTTTACTCTTTTCTAGAGTTTTATTCAGAAAATAACAACAAAAGTCTCCCTCCTTTGATCCATGAAGTGGTTTCTTGAAAGATGAACTTTTCCTACCATTATTGCACTCCTTTTCTTGTTCTGTAAAGGAGATTCTCTTCCCCTCTACTTTATAATTCTGCTTTGTAAAATAATCATGAGTGTCTTTCAGCAGCATTATAAACTTGGGCACACTGCAAACCACATAGTTCTCTCATTAGGTTTCACCTGCAATTCAACCAGATCATGACTTGATCCTAAAGTTAGATTTGAATGGTCACTTTATGGGGCCAGTTACACAGCATTTGCTGTATTTACTGAAAGGCAAAATGGTGATTGTTCCTACCTGGCTCTTTCAAGATCTTGTTCATCATTCAACTTACTTCCTTTTTCTAAAAAAATGAACTTCTAAATATAGACTTCTCAGTGAAAGAATGGGCTGCAGTCTTGTCTCAATTTTATTTTTAAAGAAAGCCATCCAGGATATTTATGAGACCCAAAAGCATTCTGGAAATAAAGATTATTCTTGAAGTTGGCACTTTGCCTTGCCATATGTTATAACTTTCCATTATATTTTTATTTAAAAGAATCTAAAATGAAATTTGATGGATTCTGAAGCTTGGTAAGTATTGTGGGAGGGAATATTACACTAGAGACCAAACTTTGTGTAATTTCCATTCATTTCAGCGCTGCTTGTACCAGAGAACTTCCTGCCAGATTGTACTCCTTATTTTACACACATACTTATTTAGAAACAAGTTCCATTGACTTAAATGGAAATTCTGAATAGATATATAGTACTTGCCTATAAGCATCCTGCAAAGATAATTCCATGGGAGACAGGCCAATATTAATCATGATAGCTAAATGAAGCTTCACATTCCAAGTTAGGATAGCACGGTATATTAAACAAAGAAAACACACCATGGAAGAGGCAGAAATAAATGAGTATTCTCCAAATGTTTTGGATTACAATGCTTGTAACAGTAATCCTTTTTCATTGAACTTGATGACTAGAGCTGATGGAAACTTCTGAAGGTCACCAGATTCTTTTGAGCCTTAGTTATAAACTTCCCCAAGTGTCATCTGCCCCCTTTTTGAATGGGATGTTGAGCTTCTCAACCTATGCTTTCCAGATGTACCAGATATGTAACTCCCAGAATTCTCAAGTCAATATGATGGGCACTGGCTAGGAAGTCTTGAGAACTGAAATCCAAAACTCAGGAAGGTATCCAGTTGGCAAAATCTGGGATAAATGGTCCTATTTCTTATGTAATAAAAAATTATATCAGCATTGCCTAATTAAAATTACAGAAATTATTCTAAAGCACACTGGGGATCTTATAAAGTATCACTTTATGAAGATAGCACAAAAATAACTATAACTCTGTACATTTCAACATCTCTCCTGGCCAAGGAGAAAAGCTAGTTCTAATGGAATCTGTGTTTCTTGCATTGATCAGAGCTTTGATACATTCTGTTTTAGCAACAGAATGATCTAGATTAGATCATGTAGAGTGGCTCTAAATGCTTGACAGCAATTACTCAGATTATCAAAAAATCATTGACCATACTGCACTTTTAATATACTCCTTATCCTGATGCAACTTTAATAATAAAAATTATGTACCTGTTTATAATTTTTAATTTGTTTACTCTTGTCTATTCAATAATATAAAAAAGATAACTTGTTTCTCTTAAAAATATAAGAAATAAAAACCAATGATTAAATTCTAGTGAAATATTGCAGTGTGAATTACTAACATATATGGAACGTGCCACCCTTATCTGCTCAAAAGGAAAAGCTACTTTATTTAAAGAGACAGTCTCCTTAGTAAATGTCTTTAGGATTTAAACTTTAAAAGCTTTCTGCTTATTAGACTTGGGTTGATTCTGAAAATCTAAGCAATCTATGCTATTTAAAAGATCATAAAAATATCCAGAGCTATAGACTATACAGGAATATTGAAAAAAATATCCCAGAAGGCAGGGACCAACCAATTCTCTACTGTTGCCATGAAAACAGTCAGCAGTTGAGATCAACTTGAATTTTTATCTTGTAATATTGTTAATCTAAAGGAAGTATTTTTCAGTTATGTAAAACTGTACAGGATTTCCTATTCCCTTCCCCATATGATTAAAGAAGGAAGTACAGAAAGCTTATATGTTAAAAATGCATATTTAAATCATCATCCAGTTCAATTTTTAATTTTAAAATGCTCATTCCTTATTTATGTATTTGTGAAAGATAATCTTCCATTAAGGGGTGGAATACAGCTGAATAAAAGAACAAGTGACTACAGTTTTAAGGAACTGGGAATTTATTAGTCCAGCCTCTTTTTCAGTGATAGCGAGTAGTTTGATCCCAGGGACTCAATGGAATCTGATCTCTTTGGTCAATACAGACCAAAGTATAATCTCATTAAAATAAGAACCATGAGATGAAAGCCATGAAGTGAAGCTAAGATTAAGGAGATAAAGTTAATTTATCTTCAAGGTACCACAGAAGTCATTATCTGTTTTTGAAAGAGTAATGGTTGTGTCACAGAAAGCAATTAAGTAGAAGCCTATTTTCTATTCCTCAGACTGTAAAAAACTCCAGTACCACTGATTATACTAGGTGTAAAAGGATATGCATTCATGTAAGTAATGAAAGATGACACAATACTTTTGTTTAATTAAATATACAAATACTTATTCCCAAATGGACAAATATTTACAGAATATAAATATTTACAAGACTTATATCAAGAAAGCAAAATCACAATTTTTTAATGAAGAATTTTACAAAGGGAGGAATAGGATTGTATCCAATGATGTTATACTGCTCATGGAAAAATTCTGGCAATGGGATGGAAATTCCTCTATTATAATAATCCTGGATGAAGATGTTGAATTGCTGAAATGGCTTATTATGAACAAATAATACAATATTTTCTAATAGCTGAAAATCTGTTTTCCTCATAAAGAGAAGCAAAAGACACACTACTTCATTTTTAGTCCTTAATAAATGAAACATCAATCACTCTGAAACCTGAGAAACCCATATTGTATGTTGGTCATCAGCCAAAAAAGTATTTTCTCACTAGTAGAATAAAGATAATTTGATTTTGTTCTGCAGATAAAAACTAGATAAATGTATTCATACTTTAAATACAAAAGGTGAATAATTTAAATTAATGCAATATATTTAGGAAAAGTTACAATTTAATAGAAATTTGATTTAAAGCAATAAACATTATTCTTTTGGTGATTTAAATGATATTACTCATTTTAGAAAATGATGCATAGTAAACTATTTCATGTAATATTATTCACTGATGAACAGATAACAGGATAATAAGTTATCATGAAGTATATTCACCTGTTAGGGTAATTATTTAACATTTTGGATTATTTTATAAAATATTTGACTCTTAACAGAATAATTACAATTGGATTTAATTCTAAATAAGTAACCTACTTAATATTATCTTCCTACTAAAGAACTGAAGGTAACCAACAGTCAGTGGACATTGCCCCTCTATGGAAGAACATTATTGCAAGTGAGAGACTGACTTGGTCTTTGTATTTCTCAGCAACCACAGGGAATTTCCTGCCTTCCTCTTTTCCACAAAAGGGACTGGCATGAGCTTGAATTTGTTTGCAATGCAGGCTAACATCATCGCAGGCCAACATGGGGATAATTTGATGTACAGGTACTCCTTAGGTTACAACCATTTTTTCAATGACCATTCAAAGTTATGATGGCACTGAATGAATGGTACTTAGGACCAGTCCTTGGAATTGCAGCTGTTGCAATCTCAATTTCCAATGTTCCCTGTCAGCTTCTCACATGCAAAGTCAATGGGGAAGCTTGCAGGAAGTTGGAAATCATGATTGTATGAGTTCCATCCTGAAAGACTTGTTCAGTTCTTATTTAACAATGGCAACTGGGACTGCTGGAATTGCCATTGCTAAGTGATAAAATCATATGATGTCACACTTTACGACTATTGTTAGGTGCAGAAGACCAGATCCAGGAGTCAAGGTTCAAATTAACTGATTTATTGCTCCAGCCTATTTACAAGAATCTATTCAACTAATGGGCCAGCACCAGTGGGTGTTAGATGAAGTTCAATTACAATCAGGGAGGGTTGGGCCTTGTGTGTTGTGTCTACGGAGAGATTCCAGGCTAATCTTTCTTTTGACTCCTCCCCCTAGCTCTGCCATCTCTTTTAACTACAATGATTAGCAATGGAAACTCCAGTCCCAATTGCCATTATAACCCAGGGCCTATCTATAACAGGCTAGAGTGGGATATAATTATTCCATATTGATGGTTCCCATTTTCTCTTTTTTGTGGACCACAACAATATTGTTACAAAGGCTTTAAGAGTTATTATATGAGCTCAGTAATGTGGCAAGAGTTTGGCTATATGTATAGGAAACAAAATATTTGTTATTATGTTAATATCATATATTTTTTATGTTAATATAGTGTTAGGGGACACCATGGTCTAGTGGTTAAGATGCTGGGCTTGTTGACCAGAAGGTTGGTAACTCAGCAGTTCAAAACCCAAGCGCCACATAATGGGGTGAGCTCCCATTTTGCTCCAGCTTCTACCAACCTAGCAGTTTGAAAGCATGTAAAAATGCAAGTAGATAAATAGGTACTGCTTAACTTGGTGAGAAAGGTAACAGTGTTCTGTATGCCTTGGCATAGAATTATGTTGGCCACATAACCATGGAAGCGTCTTCAGATATGCTGGCTTCCTTGGCTGTGAATTGGAGATCAGCACTGCCTCCTCGAATTGGACATGACTGGCAGGGGAAATCTTTACCGTTCCTATAGGAAACAATGCCAGAGATCTACAGTACTCCCAACATACCAGTTATAAAGTTCCTGGTCAACTGATTGAAGACCATAGGAACACAGAATTTATGCTTAAAGTGTTTAATACCAGGTTTTATAACAACTACGGTATCTAAATTCTCTGTGAAGTTAAACAAGAGTAAACATAGTATTTAAAATTTGGAAATTAACCCAAATGAAAAAGATTGTTCAAGGAAGTTAAAGAGGAAAAAAATATTATACATCCTAATTTAGATGACCACTCTGGATCCTACATAGAGGGTTGTTGGTAACTTTCCCTTTTTTATCCAAATATTTATTACTTATCATGTAAAACTTCCTGAGCAGTATACATGAGCATACAATAAATATAAAATACAATATAACAGGAACATCAAATGTAAGCAATGACCATGAACAATACATCAGTATTATCTTGAGATGCCCAACGTTTTCAGGAAATTATAGCATGCTTTATTTTTTTATGCAGGGGGGTGAGGGTATATGGGGAAAATTATTAGAATAGGCACCATGTTGGAAAAAAACTGTTTACCTGATTGATGCTAATTAATATCTGTAAATGAGGACAATAGTAAGGGGGAATAACTAAATGGGAGAAAGTGTCTCCTTGGGTATCCTGGTTTTATCAATTACCTTAATTCTAGTGCGATAGCAAGGGTAGCTTTGGCACTGGGTCATTCAAATTTAGAAGTCTGCAGGTGTCAGGCGCGAAAGACCAGACCCTGATGCCAAGGTTCAAATTAACTGGTTTACTGTTCTAGCCCACTTACAAGAATCTACTCAACTAACGGTCAAGCACTTATGGGTGTAAGATAAAGTTTAGCAGCAATCAGGGAGGGCTTGGACCTTGTATGTTTGTAGGTACATAGAGATTTTACACCTCACCCTCAACTCTACTCTGACAGCAGGTACTAGTGAGATAAATACATACTATTTTTATATTATATATCGGGTCAGTTGTGTTAGCAAAAGTTCATGTACTGTCTACCTGCCATCAGGACAGATACTGTTGACCAAGGAAATAAGCCTCCTCACCAAAGCCTCCAAAGATGCTTCAGAGAGTTTGGGGACTCTCCAGATAAATTGCTGTAGTGGGATCCTTGAGTGAAAGCAAACAGGATGAATCCTCCCTCCCTTTGCATGGTGGTGTAGTATGCACTCACAAAGCCAGAGATGCCTTCCAATGCAATTTTAAAATTCTGTCATTTTTTACCTACTAGTTTAATAAAGTGATTTAGTCTTAAAGCATCAATAGGCTGTGTGAACATTACTGCAGCTTTAATTTTTAATAAGAAAATTGGTCACATTTAAAAATTGTATTTATGAAATTTATACTTTGCCTTAATCCTTTCAGGCTCTGGTCACTTTACAATAGATAAGGTCACTTTACAATAGATATAATAAAATACATATATCTAATTTAAAATATTAGGATTTTACAAAACTTTTTAAAATCTATTTATATCCATTTTGTGGTTTTTAGAGGTTAAAATGAACAGTAATATTTCCAAGCCTTATCTAAATGTGTCATGTAGTCCTGGCACAGGGGACAGTCGAGCTGTGATCCACCCTCAGCCACAGAAGCTCACTGGGGGAATTGAGGTCAGTCACTCTCAGCCCAACCTACAGGTTGATAGTTGTGGAGGAAAATAGGAAAAAGCGCTACATAGTCAAACACTTTGAGCTCCTGAATGAAAGGAAGGATATACATCTAGTAAATAAATGTCTAAAAAACAAAGGGCACAACCTAACAGAAAAAAATGGAAAAGTACAGACCATGGCATTAACATTTCCTTCATTTTAAATGAGATTTAGACTGAAAAACTCCTCACTGTTCTGCCCCAAGGAACTTATTTGTGTTATATTACCACCCAGTTCTTTAGGCTGCCACTTGAAAAGCAAGGAAATGCTAAGAAAAATCTTCAGGTTGTAGAACTGTGCATACCAATGTTTAAAGCAAAAACTTGAAAATAGAGCTGCAATGCTTAGTATTAAAGGAAGTGCCATGCTGAATCTAAAGCAGCAAAAATTTGCTTTGCTCTGTAATCACAGACATTTCTAGAGAGAAATGGATATAAAGTACATTAAGATCTTGATGCCATTCTCTGGATATTTTACAGTTAAACAGTACATGTACATCTATCTTTGCATTTGCAATTGACGTTGGCTTGACTTGAAACAGGAAGGTAACTTAAATTTGGGAACAGGTAATCTGGTCAAAGTTTCTTCTGGCTTCTAACCCATTAATTTCAGCAGGGTTTGAACTTATACTCTTACAGGTTTATATAAATAGCTGGAATCATAAGAACCAAATGTAACATCTAAATTTAGTAGGAGAATGGAAAATATCAAAGTTGAAATGGAAAAGTTTGATTAATTTAGACCAGCAGCCAGCAAACTACAGCCTACAGGCTAAATCCAGCCCACTGCTCATTTTTAGTCCTTGAGTGGATGGGCAAGAAGCAGTTCTCCAGCCTGAGCCACAACCAAGATCCTGGGGTAATGGGTGAGACTGAGGGCTAGGACATCTTTGGAAGTGGCCTGCCAGTGGCCTTGTTCGTGGGCCAGAAGTGTCCAATGGCTGCTGTACCTGTTGGCCTGCCAACCATGCCCACAGAGGTGAAAGAGGCGCAGGATCTAGCTCTTTGGGGAGAACATCTGCTGACTCCTGATTTAGAGCAAAGGTCTACCTAGTTCTGGTTCTGTGCTTCCAAAAAGAGCCAGATACATCATGACGATGTACATCATCTTATTAGTTCATCTCATTTATAGATCCTGGCTCCTATTCCCACAACTGTACATATGGATGCAGTTTTCCCCCTTCCGTTTTTAGCACAGAGTAGTTGTCATAATATTACCCCATGGCAAATAGAAAAATAACTTGTCTAAGTTATTTTCCTACAGTCTATAGTTTGTCAATCAAGATTTTGTTTGATAAATCCTTGTGCTTTGAGAAACAATGAAAGTAAAAGGAGGTAAATGTATAACTAGTCTCTATTCACTCATGTCAGATTAATTATAATTGCAATAGTTTTTATTCTTTCTGTATACCACAGAATTTCCTTTCGTTAAATGGAGGAAAAGTCCTTGGAGCATCGTATAAAAAAAAATCACGAAAGCAGACATCCACCTCTCCTTTCACAAAGAATTGTGGACCACAACAGACACCTCTTCCTAATTCCAGAATTCCAACAGCAAGCCAAACAACCTTAAGCAGAATGAAGAGGGGTATGAAAATAATCTTGATGAAGATATGCAGGAGCCGTTAAGTGAGGCTAAATGACAATTTAATCCCGGGAAAGGGATATGAAATGGAAACCAAAATGACTCTGCCTTGCTGCTGTTGGTATAAGCAGAGGCAGAAGGGAAACTGAAATATTTGCTCCAATACTCTACAACAAGAAAATAGCATTTCTGTTCTCCTCGTGGTGTCTCTTTCCTGACCTGGCTTACCTCAAGCATAGTTTATGGACTAAACTCCACCTGCTGGGTACTGCTACTTTGTAAATTCTGGTAGGAAATGGCAAGGCTGGACTGAGACCAGACACTAAGCCAAAGCAAACCGTCATTGGTGGCTTTGCGCACTGCATGGCCTCAATCACTTCTGTAAGTCTTCCACAGGCAGACTTATCCGTGCTCTCAATATTGCTGCATCTACTAAGGAGGCGAGGAGAGCCCTTCAAACGCGGCGGTGAAGCAAGCCGAGCCGCTGCTGAGATGGCGGGCGAGATGCGCCGCGGCATCGCATTTCAGGCGCTTCGCTGAGGCGCATCCGGGCCAAGCCGTCCCCGAAACGGGCTGCGTGCCCGACTCTCCCCCCCCGGCCAAGCCCGGGGGTCAGGCAGAAGCGGCGGCTGGACGCGGGGCCGGCGGAGAAGGGCCGCGGACCGCCCGGCAGCCGCCGTTCCGCCGCGGCCCGGCTCCCCTCCCGCGCCTGGCCGGAGAGCCGGGCGCGGCGGGGAGGCGCTCCCTTACCTGGCCTTTCACCAGGCTGGCAGCGAACTGGCGCATGACGGCCTCCACGGTGTAGGCGCTGGACCATCCTCGGGGAGTGAGCAGCTCCATGCAGATGGCTCCGCCGTCGAGAACGTAGCCGTTCTCCAAGCGCGGGCTGAGCACCCGCATGAAGGGCGGCGCGAAGGGGAAGTTGTCTGGGAAGGTGAGGTTGAGGAGGATGTACTCGGTGTTGGTCTCCTTCATGTCCTGCCACAGCACCGAGTCCTTGTCCACCTGGTGCAGCTTCACGTTCCAATCGAAGAGGCTCTCGTCCACGAGCTCCACCGAGATGAAGCGGTCGCTAAGGCGGGCGATGTCCTGCAGCTCCTTCATCAGCCGTCGTGTGCGCACTTGCGTGCAGTGCGCCTGCCGGCCGGCCGGCACCAAAGCCGCGGAGACCAAGGCCGGACCGGAGCGGCTCCCGCCGCTGCCGCCCCCCGGCGGTCGCTCCTTCCCGGAGCCCGCCTCCTTGCCGCCCGCGCGGGGCTGCGCCCTCTCCTTCCCGCCGTCGCGGCCCGCCGGCGGCCGCTTCGCCAGATCCGGGACCTTCTTCGGCTTGTTGCGAACCGGGCTGCCGCCTCGGCTGCTGCCGCTCTCTCTGCTGGGGCTGCCGCAGCCGCTGGCCGGGGTGCCTTGCAGCTGCGGCTTACTCCGGTGGCTGCTCTTGCCCCGCAGCGAGGAGCCCTGCTGGAGGCTGCCGCGGCGGTGATGGTGGTGCTTGGGGTCCTCCGTGTCCCTGTTGTGCAGACGAATCAGCCCGATTTTCCGGAATAGAGTGGCCATGCCCAACGGCTGGGGGCAGTCGCCGGAGCGGCGGGCAAAACGCGGCGGGCGGAGAGGAGGAGGGGAGGACAGGCCTCCGGTCGGCCGCCTGACCGAGCTGGTTAATCCGGCGACCCCGGCTCCCCGGACTCCCAAAGCCGGTCGACGCGGACGAAGGCGGAGAACCCGGTGGAGTAATTAAGGATGCGGCCCGGACGGCGCCGCTGGCCGAGCGGCTCCCGCTTCTTTCCCCGCCGCTCGGAGCCTCCGTTCAGCAGCCCGCCGGCAGCATTGCAGCTTTCGCGCCGCCTCCCCGGAGTCACCGCAGCCCCGCGGCCGGGGCCATCGAATCCCACGCCGGGAAGGAGGGGAAAGCGACCCCCGGCGGCCGCCTTTACCTCCGCCCACTCGCGCAGGCACGCCGCGGGTTCCGCAGGAGGCCCCGCGCCTCCACGGCAACCGTCAGGTCTCTCTGGCCAAAAATGCAGCGGGGTCCGCTCCGGGAATAATCCGCATCCGCCTTCCTTTCTGCGCGAATCAAAAGCCGCCCGCCCGCCGGCGCCCAGCGCGGCGAGAGGAGAGGAGAGGAGGGACCCCGTCCCCCGCGCCCCTCCGCCGGCCGACGACGTCGATCTCTGCGCGAAGACGTCCTCGCCAGCGAGCGGTGCCCTTCCGCGCGCCCGGCTGCGCTGCTCGGGCTTTGGCGAGCGGCGCCGGCCGCCCTCCCCTCTCCTTTGTTGTGCCGCGGATTCCTCCCGCTCGGAAGCGGCCTCCGGCAGCCGGGACGCCCGCTCTCGACCGGAGGGTCTATGAGAGGAAGGCGAGCGGTAGGGAGGACGGAGCGTGTGTCGCCCTTCGCGCCGAAGACGGCGGCCTTCTCCAGCCGGCCCACCGTCCTGCCCTCGAGCTCAGCCCTTGGACGGCCGAAGCGGGGGGCAGCCGAGTCGGCCGCGCAGCGCGTCCCGTTCCGTCCCCTCCTCCCTTGCAGGGTCCGCCGCGCTTCTGCGGCGGATCTGACATTGCTGAGTCGGGGAGGAGAGAGCGCGGGCGAGACCCCGCCTCGCTGCTCCGGGTGCCCGTGAAGAGGAGGCCCTAAGCGAAGCGCACGCGGGGGCGGCCGGGCTCCCCAGCCGGAGCGAGGGGCGCAGGCGGGGCGCGGTCCTTTCCTCTCGGCTTCGGGCGTCCACCCCCGCCCGTTCCTTCCGTACTCTCAGGTGCGTGCCGACGACGAGGTATCGGTCCCGGGGCGGGCAGGCCCGGGCCCAACAAAATCACAGCAACTTACTGCTGCCGATACGCTTTCAAACCAAGGCTGATGGCGTTTATTAGGGAAAGGGGGCAGAATACGACACGTCTGGCCCGCAGAAGTTATTTTCCTTGAATTTCTTCAAGGAGATTTTCCTTTCCCATAGGAAAATCTATGTGTGAGAAGCAGAACTGTCATGGTAGTGGATGGGGAAGACACTTGGCACCTGCACTTTTGGCAGGCTGCCTTTTACCACGTGAATCCCTCATGAACAGAAAATAGAAATGCAAAACCACTTTGTCTTCTACTTAGTCTGCATGATGAGATGTCTATGAATAATAGCTCCTTGGGTCTCGTAACAACTAAAAGACTGAATGTTCATTTCTCTACAATACAGTACTGTACTTCTGAAGCAGCACCATCTTTCGTTTATTTGCATGGTGTTATCAGTTAAGACAATTTAGACCCCCAGTGAGGCCCTACCTTGATAGAGCTGTGGGGCTGGTGTGCTCTGAGGAAGATGAGACCTATACATATCAGAGGTTCAACCATACTGGACAGATCTCATTAGAGGAGGCAGACAAAGAGTGTCTCCCTCCCATATAAAATATGCTGAGACATAATTTAGAGAAACCCTTACTGGCT
>JANHZU010003759.1:86102-109614 GCA_032468055.1 Acrochordus granulatus
GAACTTAGTTTCAACTCCTCCTTCCTAGAAGAGTATATACCAGCTCTCTTACCAGTTCAATTTCAGAATTGAGAAAGTCTTTTGGATAAAAGGTGAAACGTCTTCTACTTGATAAAATCCAATCCAGATGCCTGTTTTTTAAAATTTTTGTTGTGATCTACACCAAGTAGTTAACTGAACAGGCAAACTACAAATGAAGAAAAATGTATGAAGCCAATGCTTGGAATTGTAGGTGTATTTCAAGCAAAGAAACATGGAGAAAAGGAGAATAACATAGATATATGAGGAAATATAACTATAATCTAGGGACAATAAAATCTCACCATATCTTTGTGTGCATTATTTTATAAAATATCTTTCCAGTTTATTATTCTCCAAAGGGATGACAATTATATAGTATGACTGCTAATACAGATAGGCAAAATGCTTTGCTTATTCTTTTGCTTCTCCCTTACTTGGATGTATTTATGGAAGTTGCTGCTACCCTTAGTTTGCCATATGCAACAAAGGTAACAGAAACAACAGCCAAAGACTTATTTGCAACGTTCATGAATGTAGCATTGCATGCAGAACTGATTTCTTATTTTCCAGTCTCTGAGATGGTACTGAGAGAAGTTCAGAAAAGGCATTTACTCTATCAGTCATAGATGATATAGTCATGTTTCATTTGTAGTCCTTCAGTGTTTGTATGTATGTGTTTTTTGCTTCTAACATGTCTGTGCAATACCTTTTGATTAATAGTATTAGAGGTTTTCCATTGGGAAGTATCTTAAATCTGAAGAATGTTCATTTTTACTATATTTACCTGAAAGGAAGATAATTCTGAATTTAAGATGACCCTGGAGATTCTATTTCCCTATAAGTGTTTGCTTGTGATGTTGCATGCATGTATGCTATAAATATTAATTAATCTACTTTAACTACTTACTAAAATCAACTGACAAAGACAAAATGGTAGTACTATAAAAATATACTCCTGCTTTCTCTGCCCAAGAAAGCAAACAGGCAGGAAAGCTTGAGTGACCCATTGGTGTAGCTATCAAACCTATCCACCAATCAATCATAGCAGCACCATGATTGATTGATAGGTGGTTCCTGGCACAATGTGAAATAGGGTATCTGTAGCCTCTGGAATATTGAACAATATGAAATTCATTATTTTAATGCATTGTTTTGAATTTCTAGTTTTTAAAATGGAAGGTTTTTGTGGCTATTAGATAAATGCTAAAGTTGACAAGTCTATCAGTAATACAGTACTGAGAGTCATTTGAGTTCAGCAGCATATAAATTTAACAAATAAGTAAGTAATAAGTAAGTACAGATAATGTGACCTCATTGCATCTGTTCTGTTTTCCATTGCTACCCCAGGCAATATTGGAGATACTGTTGATGAGTTATTCTAATGCCTGGAATCTGTCAACATCTGTATGGGGCAAAACAAGGTGTAAGGTTGAACTCAAATGAGATAGAGGTATTGTCTTCAAGGCTTTCTGTGAATGCCAGTTTTGTCTCTCTGGGGAGGCACTACCCTGAAGGAGCAGATTCGTGACTTGGGTGTTATTCTGGACTCATGGCTGTTACTAAAGCAGCAGGTGGAGATTGTGGCCAGAGGACATTGGGTCAGCTTGGATTAGTGCATCACTTTCAGCCTTACCTGATGCAAGAGGATCTTACAATAGGAACTCATGCCCTGATTAACATCTGGTTAGACTACTGCAATACATTCTTTAAAAAGCATTTGAATACTCCAGGGCAATAAGAAAGGAGTTTCTTTTTTTAAAAAAATCCTGATTGTTGTGCTTGCATATACTGTATATACACTTCTATGCTTTAATTGTGGATATATAAATGCAATTTAACTCTGCATATACATGTAGATACATACACACACATGTACATATAACCTAATATACATAAAGTAGGACTTGCTCATAGGAAGGAAATTCTTGGAAACTGCATCCCTGGAACAGGTGGATGGGAAAACATAGCAGCAGGGAACTGCCTAATAGGAGATGGACTGAATACCTTGCAAGCTCCTGCCAAAGATCTCTATTTGGACAGGATTTTCTAAAATTAGCTTAGATTAAAGCTGGCATGAGCACAGCACATGAGCACTTGAGCAGTTTAAACAGTAAAGTCAGAAAGAATGAGGAGAATTACCTGTATTTTTTCAATGCACAAATATTTTAATTGTCTATCTGGTGCTTTTGAGTCAATGTTGGCTTCATGCAACTGCCTGGATTAATCCCTGCAGTTTCCTTGGTAAGATTTTCAGAAGCAGTTTGCCATTATCTCTTTCCGGGCAGAGGGAAAGTGACTGGCTCAAGGTCACCACAGCTGATTTCATGCCTTTGTGGGACTAGAACTCTCATTTTCTAGGCTGATGTCTTTACTACTTACAGCAAACTGGCTTTATGCATACATATATGTTTTTATGTATTGAGCACCAGATGAAGAAATTAGACACACACAATGCTATAGTGCAAGCAAAAAGTAAGCTGCAGAGCAGAGCCAGGTGCTGAAGCAGAAATCTGGAGCAGAAAGCAAAAGCTAAAGCTGCTCCCCCTGCTCACCTCCTCTTCTTTATTAGTTATAGCATAGTTACAAGATTACAACATGAAGTATAATGTGTATGTGTACAACATCAAGCAATTAGGAATATTCCATCATGAGCTTCCCAGGCTTGTGTATGCAACAGGCTTCTGTTCTCTGATAAGAAAGTTGTGCAGGTGCATTGCTTAACAAGAAACAAAGCTGTACTCTGGGAAAACCACACCCATGGTTCTGAACTCCAGATTAACCCTACATTTCCCCCTTTTTATTTCATTTATTTCAGCATGGCAAAAGATTCAGTTTTAAACAGAGAGTACATAATGGAGAAAGATGAAAGAAGGCATTGTAAAAAAACAACAGCATCTTATGAGGAGAACAATAGCAAAAACACCATGAAATACATTCTGTTACAGAGATATTGGCAAAGGAATAATACAAAGAAATAATTAGAAGTATAATGGAGTTAACAGTAATTTGGGCAATGATAGCAAAAAACAAAGTTTTAAAAGTCTTGGTTTGCTGGCTTTGTTGTAACTGTAGTTGAGGAGACGATACGCTTTCACATTTCTCCATGTAACTGGACATGTTTTCCACCATGTACGAGATGGATTTCTGGCACATTTTCTATGCCTTGAGTCAGTTCGGTCATTCCTCTCCTTTTGAGCTGCATTCAGTGTCAGCCGAAAGTTCGGGATTGAATTGAACAGTCCGTGATTCTATGCCATTCGGTGCTGGCTTTATGCACCTAGCTGGAACCCACAACGGACCTGAAGGAAGAGAAAAGCAGCATAGCCACATACCCATGTGATAAGGGGAATGGGCTCAGCCCATTCAGGGTTAGGTAACTGCCTGTAAAATACCAAAGGATGAGGCAAGTCTGGTCACTGTTGAAAATGGTGGTTGGCAGGTTTACAGTTCTCCACATTAATTTAAAGTAAAAAGAATTGTATAAATAGCATTCTGAATCTCTAAGAGCCCACAAGGATGAGAACTTGCCATTTTAAGTTGTTATTCCAGCAAAGTTTTAAGAGAATGATGGGTTCGCTCCACAATAGCTTGACCTGTGAAATTGTAAGGAATGCCATGTTTCAAAGTGATATTCTAGTGAGCACAGAACTGAGCATAAGCTGTGGAAGTGTAAGCAGGACCGTTATCAGTTTTCAAAGATTTAGGACAACCCATGACAGCAATAGCATATAGCATGTGACTAATTACAATGTCTGTAGTTTCCTTCTGTTAGGTGTAGCCCAGACAAAACCCGAGGAAGTATCAATACAGACATGAACATGAATATAAGGTTTTAAAGCAGAACTCACAGTAACATCCATTTGCCAAATGTGATTGGTTTCCAAACCTCTAGGATTAACAGCGTAAGGAAAAGCGTTAGGCATTTTAGTGCAGTGAAGACAAGATCGTACAATATTTTGTGCTTTTGGAATAGGAATAGCAAATTGTTTTGCCAGCATCTTTGCTGATTGATGAAAAACTGAATGACTTGCAATAGGATCAGAACAAAGAATTGATTCAAAACAAAGAATGGAGGGATATCTCTTTAAGAGCCTGATCCGCTTTATTATTGCCTTCCACCAATGGACCTGGAAATGGGGTGTGACTTCTAATATGACAGACAAAGTAAGAATGCATTCAGTTTGACAAAAGGTTCTTCAAAGTTAAAAATAAAGCCATTAAATCATTGTCAATTAGCGGTGTAATACAAACAGTGGGCAGATGTTCAAACAAATGAAAAGTATACAGAGTATCCACAATTAAATTTATAGGTTGTGTATCAAAAAGCCAAAATTGCAGCAGCTAATTCTGCTCTCTGGGCACACTCGGGAAAACCATACCCATGGTTCTGAACTCTAGATTAACCCTACACCAAACCCAGATAAAATTTAGTTTTGTTAATGCAAATTCACACAAACACACTTATTATATGAGGAGGTTGCCATATTGCAAATTTTGAAAGGCTCTGCTATAGAATATAACATCCTCTTTGTTAATTTCTTCATCATAAGGTATTTACACAGTATATCTCCTTCTTGAGTTAAACATTCTACCATCATCCCCATCTCTAAGAAAGCCTCCATCTGCAGGATGAATGACTACAGACCCATCATTTCAACATCTGTGATCATGAAGACCTTTGAGAGGTTGGTGCTGACCCATCTGAAAGCCATCACATATCTGCTATTGGACCCTCTGCAGTTTGTTTATCAGGCAAACAGGTCAGCAGATGATGCTGTCAATATGTCACTGCATCATATCCTGAAACATTTTGACTCCCCAAGGACCTATGCATGGGTCCTTTTTGTGGACTTAAGCTCAGTGTTTTAACACCATCACTCCAGATATTCTTCACTAAATACTGACCCAGCTCACTGTATTTGCTCATACCTGTAATTGGATATTCAGCTTTCTGACAGAAAGGAAGCAATAGTTGAGGCTAGAGAAAATTACATCCAGTACTTTGACAATCAGTGTTGGTGCTCCTCAAGGATGTGTGCTCTCTTGCTACTTTTTTCTTCTACACCAATGACTCTGGAGACCTCCCTGACAAAATTCTGAAGTTTGCAGATAACATAACAGTCATTGGACTCGTTAGAGATGGTGATGTCTTCATACAGATGGGAAGTTGAACAGGTGGCCCTGTGGTGTAGTGAAAACAACTTAGAGCTGAATACACTCAACTGTGGAGATGACAGTGCATTTTAGGAAGAGTTCACCTATTTCACCCCTTCTTACCACACTCAACAACACAGCATCAGCAATACAGTCCTTCAAGTTTCTGGACTTTATAATCTCTCAAAATTTGAAATGGACTGCTACCGTTAACACCATTATTAAGGCACAACAGAGGATGTACTTCATGAGTCAGCTCAAGAAGTTCAACCTGCCGATACAGTTCTACAGAAAGTCATTGAGTCTGTTCTTTGTATATCTATAACTGTCTGGTTTGATGCAGCAGCCATGTAGGACAGGTATAGACCCCAAAGAACAGAAAGAATAATTTCCGCTAGCCTGCCCTCCACAGAGGATCTGTATATTGAGATGATGAAGAAAAGGATGGGGAAAATATCTGCAGACCCCTCTTACCCTGGAAACAACTTGTTTGAATCTCTTTCCTTAGGTCAGCATTATAGAGTTTTTTCCCATGTGCCATTATTTAGCTGAATGCTTGACTCATGCTATATAATGGGATGCTATATAATGGGATTAGACTTCTGTCTAATATGTGTATATGCTAATAGACTACAGTTCTAATTCTACACTTTATAATATTCCCTTTCTACTGGCTGCATACTTTGGATGAATACTTTACTGTTGAATACCTACTTTTATTTATTTATTTATGTTATTTTATTTACTGTTGTCCTGCAAGTATTCTGAGAAGTGCTGTACCAGAGTCAAATTCCTGTGTCAAACCATACTTGGCCAATAAAGTATCTGAATCTGAATGTACTGTAAAAATGTACAACATGCATATACTTAAGTGTGTGTGTGAATTATCACCATAGGTAGCAATCATAGTGGCTACAATCTCAGGAGTGTTCTTGATGATAGAAAGACAGGAGAGGGTCATTTTTCTTACTGCTTTGTGCAGATACTCTGTTTGTTCTCTCACTGGCTTTAAAATAATAAAGAAATGTGAAAAAGACATAGAAGCAAAGCTTGTCAAGGGCTCAGTGTGTGTGTGTTATGTTTGTGAAGTTGGAGGAACAGGCATATTTCAACAGAAAATCAGCTGTTTTCTTTTAGTTCAAGGTTTTAATTTTCTCTGGGTAGTATTAATAATTATTATTTATATAAAGATTTTTAAAAAAGAAAAAATGCAATAAAATCACATTAGTTTCACCATTAATATGTTTCAAACATATATATGAGTAATAAAACATGATGCAGCAAGGAATTAAAATCAGTAAAGTAGCATACGGAGCCAATTATAGAGAGAAAAGTGACTCTGTGATTAGATCTGAAAGTCCACTGCAGCAGTTTTTATCAGGTTATGACTTTGCTCTGTATGAGTGAGTACTTTCTCTTCCTCACAGATACGGAGCTGGAATAAAAGGAGGATAAGCTTTAAAGTAGGTACTGCAAATCCACATGTTATATCACCCCTTTCAAGCCATAATTATAAAGCTGTCCTGCTTATTTCTCCCAGCTGCTTCCTCTAGAGTTAGGATTTTAAAAAATGTGATTCCCCTCTATCTGCAAATGAATACAATACATGGCTCACAGGAAGGTGCCTTCTGCTAAGATAATTGCCCATCTAGTTTAGTATACGGTAGTCAATACTGACTCATGATGGCCCTCCAGAGTTTCAGGGAGTGACCATTCTCGTCCCTGCATGAAGATGCTGGGAATTGAATTTGGGATCTTTTTGTTTGTAAATAACATGTTTTTTCTGAGCTATCTTGATTTTATGGGAAAATAATTTTCTTGGAGGAAAAAAGAGCAACCTTATGTCTGTTGCTTCTGAAGCCATGCTATTTTGTAAAATAGAGGCAACATCCTATGGTAAGAGAATGGAGCTATACTCTCTTTAACATGCCTCATCATGAATGAAATCTATCTATGTGGTCTCTAACTTGATGGCATCTAATCATCAAACCCTTCAAAAAGAGGTATTCATAATATAAAATTTATAATTCCTTCCCACTCACTTCCTCCATCCATCCTTTCCCTTCCTCATATGGAAATCAATGATCTGCCTGAGGAGGTTGCTATTCTTGTTTGAAGCTCCTGGAATCACTGGACAATATGGAGCACTACTAAAAATCAGCTTTGTGTTTTGTTGTTGAAATTCGGCAGTTTCCTACTTAATATGCAGTTTCCTACTGTAGAAAACTGGCAGCAAACTGCTCTAAGAACTCAGTTTATTGTTAAATATTGTTAAAGGTCCAGTGTGGATTTTAATGTTTTTTAAAGATCCCATCTGCTTTGCATTATAATTCCACCTTTTGCATCCTTAAACAAACATCAACGAATGAATATGATTTCCATACAGTGTAAGATCTTCATACTTCTCTGTATTACTGTTATAACAGAGGATGTAAAGAGAAAGTACTAGAAGCTGCCTATGTCTTTACTATCAGACATCATCAGACATAGGAAGAAAGAAGGATATAGCTTTTATGATTGCAGAAAATAAAACCCCATCTCTTGTATTGTGCTCCTTAATGCTGAGTCTTTACTGCTCTTTTAGAATATATATGGTGATTTTCATGAAGTGCATCAGGCCTCAGTGATCCATATTCTCCACACCAAGTACTTGAGAATGCACAGAATTGTTCTTTGAAAGTGATATATTTTGGAGACACTAGTTAATATCCTTGGTCACTTGCAAAAATGTGATCTAACATAGCAGAACTGGAGTCCTTGTTTTTATACATCTTCATATGTATACTTGCCCACCCACACATTCACATCCTATCATGGATGGAATGACTCATAACTCAGATTAATTTGGCCCTTGCTTTTGACAGAGAAGTGTGGTCAAACAATTGTTAATTGCCACAATAAATAACTGTAATTGTACAAATTCAACCACTTTGGATTCTGCATGGCAACCACTGGTAAAACAAATCAGTAAAGTTGCTAATGGACTGAGGGGGAGAACAGAGGGTCACAGAGGCCAAATTAATCTTAGTCATGAATTAGCATGATGAGGTGTGAATGTGTGGGTGGGTATGCATATGAAGATGCATAAGGACTCCAGCGCTGATCACACTTTTGCGAGTGAGCAAGCAGATTAATTAGTGTCTCTGAAATATATCGCTTTCAAAAATAATTCTGTGTGTTCTCAAGTACTTGGTGTGGAGACTATGGAACTAGAAACCAGATATTCAAATTTATTTCAATATTTACAGGCCTCAGCTTGCTGTGAGAAATGCTCCTAGTACTGGAGCAACAGGTATAGCTACTCCAGGGACAGATTTGTGTGGTATAAGTTATTCTATGCAGCAAAAGATGTGGTAAAGAAGATAAATTATTAAAGTTTTTTAACTGGTCTCAACTCTGCTTTTTATCTTGATTTATTTCCTCTTTCTTCTTTCCTTCTTGAGTCAATTTTCTCTCTGAAAGAATGATAGCATCTTCATATAAGCAAATATGTAGTTTGTTTACAGTTCAAACAATCCCATTGATTACAAGGAGGTAGGAGAAAAGATTTAATTCTATATAATACTATGAGAGGGGGAGAAAGAAACAGTAACAGGCTCAATAAAAAGGATCAGGTTAAGAGAATCTTTCAGAACTTCATGACCACCAAGGGACTGCTTAACATAATAGAGACAAGGTATTAACTGTCACAATTAATCCTTCTCTGGTAATGTAGGGTTGCTTAGTTTAACACTATTGTTTGGAGTCAGTGGACTCCAGAACCTTCATGAAGGGGTCAACGAGCTGAAGAATTTGGGGACCCCTGACACAGAGAGTACCAATACTGCAACTCAAATATTAATATTTCTCATGTTTGTAAAGTGTAAGCATGTTGGTTCTGTGTCTACAGAGTATGGAAGCAGGATTTCCAGGGGAAGGTGGGGTGGGATATATCAGGAATTCTGGACCAAATCAAATCTTTCTGGGTGGAATGCCAAAAAAAAAAAAAAACCAAGAAAAACATGTAATCTTTCAAAGATGATTTAACATTCAAATCAACAGTCCAAGCTTCCCTGCTATCTGCCAGCTGTAGATTCCATACAGCAGCTGCAGCCTTAATATCTTTGCTAAGTCCTTTCTTGACATTCACACTTGGGAGAAGAGGATTAAAGAACCATCAAGATTATTGTTGTCCTTCAGTTCAAAATATGGCCCTTGCTTATAGTTGAGGATTATGGTCATTATTTCCACTTTCTTTGTTCAGCTCTTGATAATTATACTGAATGAAAAGCTCTGTGTATCTTGGAAAGATGGATGTAATAGCTTAATTTCTTCCACAATTAATTGTTGAGGTGATTTGGGCAATGCAACATTAAGTGTATCTAATGAGCCCATGGAGGATCTGATATTTGAACCAGGGAATATTTTGAATATTTTGGCTTACAACTCAGGCTTTTATCTTCTGTCCAACATGTCTAGCCAGCAGTTTGGCAGCAGACTTCAGGAAAACATGGAAATGATATTCAAGAAAACAAAGCACAACATTTTTGTAGTTCTCCTAGAAAGAGAGGCAATAACCTTGAAGGCATCTCAGTCTTCTCACACATTCTTGGAATGTACAACAATGACAGAAACAATTGCTACCATGTTTGGAGGAATCTTCATTTTTACAAAGCAGTTAGGAAAATCTGCTTTAATTTCACTGTGACCCTTAAGGCAAGAGTCAACAAAATATTTTGAAAACATCCAAGCTTAATGTTCGAATCACTGAAGCTGAAGCTTTATTAAGCAGCAGAGTTCTTATGTAAAATAGCTGGAAGACTCTCATGTAATTAAGGCAATTACTTCACTCTGGCATTTTTGGAAAGTTGCCATTCCCTGTGTTTAATAAGGAAGAGATGTAGGTTGACAAAATCTATGTTGTATGTGCCATAAAACAAACTGCTGAGTTGTCTATTACTCTGGCAACACAGCCCTATATTTCATGCTGTGCTGTCAGGTCTAATTGCTCTCAGGAGTCCAGATTGCATTAATACTCATCAGACTTAGGAGGAAAAGATATTTTTATTATTTTAAGTTGATGCATTTCTCTTTCCTTTCTGACTTTAAAAAGAGAAATATTCTCATACAAGTCATGTATGCAGTTCCTCTTTAGTTTATAAAATCTGAAAAAGTTTTAAAAAGCCTAATTTTAAATTAATAATTGTCCACTGCTATAAAATGGGTAAAAAATGTGTTCCTAGAATCAAATAACAGATTCATAATTAACAGTAATGAAAATGGTGCAAACCGTGTAACAGATTTTTTTTTCATAACAGGTGAGGATGTTGAAGAACTGCGGTGGTGTGGATTGTTTTTATATGTCATCAGTCCAAAGATATATTATATAATATTTATATATATCATGTTCATTTTTTGGTCTTTTTTCTTTGGTAGAAGAAATAATAAAACCTACAAGATACTGACATGGAATTACTGAGATCCAATAAGGGCCATCCCCAATCCATGTTCATTTTTTGGTCTTTTTTCTTTGGTAGAAGAAATAATAAAACCTACAAGCATGGAAAAAGCCAAGAAAATGGGTTGGACTTGCTAGTGCAACCTAACTTCATCATGATATTTCAACTTTGGTAGCAGATATACTGTTTTCTGAAGCTTGATGGGTGTTTAAAACCAACTTATGAACCTATTTCTTGTAATGGTCTGAGATTGCAATAAAGACTGACTGACTGGCTGAATATTGGAAATGCAATAATCAGATTAGATCATTCTAATTTTAGTATGTGACAATGTTGTAAAGCTCAATAATTCTGGAACATGATTTATTATAGAATAAAACAAATTTCAAAACTGGAATTCTCTTTCCACCCAGCTTTTTTTGTTTGTTTGTTAAACATCACCAAACCTTATATATGCCTACAAAGCATACAGAACTGGGTTAGTATGTGATAAGTGTTATAGGAAATCACACATAATTTGACTGGTTTTATATATGGTAACCGCAGCGAGCTTATTATATGCACAAAAATGTAAAAATGTAAAAATACCCACAATGGAAGAATGGATTGTGATGATGGCAGAACTTGCTGAAATGGCCAAATTGACTTGTTTGATTAGAGAAGGAGAAGCAACTATTTTTATAAAAGAGTGAAACCCTTTATGAACATGATTTTGGGATTTGCTGATTAAAAAGTGTTGTTTATGGGAAGAAGGGAACCATGACGTATAATTTTGGAGGATGAAAATGGTAATAATTATGTTTCTAATTGCTGTAAAGAAAATGTTGCTTCTTTAGGATTTTTTAAAAAAATTATTCTCTTGACTTTTACTACTTTCCATGTTTTCTTTTCACTTTTCTTCATATATTTTTTCCTAATTCTTTTTTTCTAGTTCTGAATCCTGTAAAAGAAATTATAAGGTCATGAAAAAAATAGTAAGTTCTTATAAATCACTAGTAACAGTGGGCTAAGTCCTACAGAGTATGCAGCTTCCCCTGGATGGGTCTTTGGCTCAGATCCCTGCTGTCTGAACAGATCCCTTGTATCTGAACAACATGTAGAGATTATATCAGGGAACTGAGGAAGCAGGCTGAACCAGCCTCTTCTTTGTTCTCTTCAGCCTCTTTCCCATCTGTCATTCAGGAACAATGATTCCTAAAATAGGAACATCTAAATTAGTGGCTGAATTAGGAGATGCCCTGAACCAGCACATTGTACTATAGATTCTGCTGTCATTTGTAATAGAATTAATGCAAAGTCTAGAATGATCCTTTTTCAGGAAAGTAATATAATCTATCTGATAAATGTTTTGATATGACCTTGGAAAAATGGAAGAAAATGTACTTTATATGATTTACATGGTTCACTACTTTCTTGTTTTTTTGCAGGTTCGCTGTTTTAGAAATCATTGGAGTTCACACCTGCATTCAAAAGTTTAATTAATCTCTACTGCAGAGGCAGTATTTTAAAAAGCATGCTATTGCTTTGCAGAACCAAATCTAATGAGTTGTTTTGTGATTCATTCAGACAACTTAATTAGCATAAGTGATGGGCTGATTAATGAATAAATCAAGATTTAGAATATTTTTCACCAGCCCTGATCTAAAAGGTTGTTTCTTAGCCAATCATAATGTTCCAAATCATTTGTGCACAGACCTTGACAAACTTCATTGAGTAATTATTTCTAAAATGTTGGATTCTTAATTACCCCCCCAAAAAACACTTGAAATTTGATATATTTAGTCACACAGTATCTAAATACAAAAAAATCTGATTGCCCTATTGCTCAGAGTTCTATTAAGTCTAAGTCAGCTGTTCTGAATGACAGTTAGTTTTAGACCACAGATGTTAGATCTCATCTAAGAAGTGTGCAAATAAACAGCCTCAAGTAGTGACCATATCAAATTAATTTTGGCTCCTCAGATGGGGTAGGATGAAACTTTTTAAATATTTTTTTAGGAGAAGGAAGATATATTGCCTCCCATAAAAAATTAAAACTTTCCCTCCCTTGCCCAAATTGAATTAATTTTTCTTATGGGGGAATAAAAGGAAAAATGAATGACTTCAGCAGACTTGCATTAAATTCACCCTGAAAATGCCCTAGATCAGAAAAATCAGAACTGAAAAAAATGGTTCTGCCCATTTTGTTGATCTCCCAGATCAGAAAACCAAAGTGCAGCCCTGACCAAAAGAGTTTCCATCTTTGGATCACAATGTGAACAAAAACCCTGTGCCAACTATAAAAATCTGAAATTCAGTATTTGAAGTATGAAAGTTGCCATATAGTCTATTCCATATGCAGTTTTGTTGTTTGAGAGACAATGAAATGCATTCATTTAGGATTTATTTCTAAAGGTATTTGAAAAAAATTACACAGAATACAGAAGCATTCACCAATTTCCTTGATATAATTTCAGATGCATTATCTTAATTATAATGAACAACTTCAACATTCAGGCTGTTTGAGATACTGCTATTTGGGATGTATTTGATTGATCTAGGCAAGTCATAATCACCCAAATAAGTTATTGAAATGCCACAAGAAGCTAATCACAAAGTTAATGCAAATCATTCACAGAGTTGACAATGACATACCCTCTGTCATGACATAATCTACTTAAATTATACTATATTACTTAAATCATCATGATTTAAGATACTAATTAAGACTCTAATGGAACTTTTAGTTCCATGATTCAGATCTATTTATCTATATCTTTAGACTGCACATAGCCCAACATTAAAAATAACATCCAGTAAAGGATGTCAAGGATGGATTTGTTTGTGTATGTTTATATGAGTAAACAGGAAAATTTGCCTATTTTAAAAACATTATTTCTTCTGCTATTTTGGCTCGTCTTAATAAATGTGTTGCCAGTATGGATTTTAGATTAAATAACTACAAAAACAACAAATGAAATTATGTGATGCAGCTGGTTATTACAATTATGATGAAAGCTATTAGCTTAGCCTGTAAAATAAACTGAATAAATTTATTCTTTGGAAACGTATCTTCAGAAACATTGCTTATTTGCACTTTTTGTCTTATTGGTGTTTAAAAACTTCACTAGTGTGGGTAGCGAACAAGAGAATCCTTCTTCATTGGTCTTTTTGCTTCTGCTTGATGGGAAGACTGGAGATCTTAGGGCTTATCTTCACTTCCTATTAATGACATCCTTTTAACTCTTAACTGTTTTAAATTCCATTTCCACATGAGGCCACCACTCAACCCACTGTGGAGACAGCTTAGCTTCATTTTAATGGTTCTATCCTCTCCTGGCATAAATGTTGTCAAATGAACAAACATTGACAATGTTAATGATGACCAGCCCTGGATTAACCATTAAATAAAATAAGTAAGTGCTGAGGTCACAAAGAGGGGGGAAGAGACCATCAAGATCCCCCATCATCCCCTTAACTTTTTCACTGCCACACTCTATTTTATTTCCTATCTGCCATGTTTGACTTTAATCTGCATTGCTAATTTTTTTTTAGAATGGTGAATGACTAAAGTTGAAAAGTTTGGTTTGAAGTTATGTTAGATGTTACATTTGTTTCTGTTTTGTGGTGTGAGTTTTGCTTTCATTGAGGGCACCATTGTTGGGGTGTGCTTTGGGCATCTGTTGATTTTAACCTGACCCTGGTGATTACATGGTCAGGGGTGTATTTGCCCAATTTTTAAAGGCTACTTGAAACTGCTACAGATAGTGTAAAGAGTACGAAAAATGACCTTGATTGAGATATATCAGGAATCATTATCTAGGCCAAAGGAGCTACAATATTTTTAAACTCCACAACATTCAGAATACACTTGAAGTGACTTAGATAGATACCTCCCTAATTCACTGAACTTTAACAAGGAGGAAAAGGTATAGGAGAATCTGATTTGCAAGATTCTGTCATTATAGTCAATCTTAATGAAAGTAGTTTTAACCTTCTTGTAGAGTTGATTTCCTGATCTACTTCATACACTTTCCTTTCTGGTTGCTGAATGCTGTCCTCCATGGCCGTTTTAGCAGGAAAGGTGAACACCTGGTTTCTGCAAAAGCATCTGATCACACAATGCTGACTAATGCTTTCCAAAGTATTGGTCAGGTATTATTTGGTTTATAGCTAAGAATTTAAAAAGCAGGACTAGTATTATCTAGTACTAGTAGCAAACTAGCTTGGAAGATTACTTTATATTGGGAATGAGATCTAGGTTCTGCTACAATAGTTGTATATTCTTATTCTGTCCCAAATAAATGTATGTTGCCAACCAAGGGTTTTACATGGTTATATTTTCTCCTGTTTTCATTAGCTTGAGAAGGAGTAGTGCTTCACAAGCAGCTTCCAGGTACCATTGGTGACAGCCATTCATAGGCAATATTGCCATTCCATGTTACAGACACAACAGAAAGGAGTAAAATGAAGTTGAAGGAGATTGGCTAGTATTCCTTGCAGCCTCTTCACTGTTCTGGAAACCTTTCACCTGAGCTATGTCTAAGCACATTTCTACCATACTTTTTGGAAGAATGCTAAACTCCTGTTCAAAAAGAACCAGAATGATAGATGAATAGAGTGGAAGAGATGAACAATGAAGAAAATGGGGATTATTTGATATGTTAAGAGAGATACTAAAATCACCACCCCAGGCTCTATCCTATAGTTGCCCAACCAACTCCAACCACAAGTGAAGATCAATGACAAGTGGGTGCCTTTCTCACTCATAGGTGATTTCGAGTAGAAAGGAAAATAAAGTCAGAAAATCCATCAATTACAGCCCTGCAAACTGTAAAGACAATGTTAGTTGCTGGCCTAGGCACTGAGACACAATAGGGCTCAATTGTCCAGGCATTGCAGTTTATGCCAGCATACTTTTTTGGCTCAAGTGCCAAAGGAATGCTTATTAACATGGCCAGGACTCCCATTGTTGCAGTCTCCAAGACTTCCAGAAGTTGCTGGGTTGAAATCTAGCAGTAAAATGCAATCTTCAACATTGTGATTTGCCCCTTGACTTTGGGAAAAAAAAGTATAAATTGCAATATAGGTGGTTAATCTATAGAACTATATAGAAAGAATAAAAAACAGGGGTTGTCAAAATTTATGGTACTGCCACACTATAAATGATGAATGAATTTATGTGAATTCTTTATCCTCCAAGAATAAAACTAATTTAAATTAGGATTAAGCAAGCAATAGGTATTCCATTTCCTTTTAATAAACACAGTTAAACCTATTCTTGTTAATTGCTCCAGCTGTACTGTGAAAGAGAACACATCTTTTCTACTGATTGATAAACAATGACAAAATTAAAAAAAGGTGGCAAAATACTGCTGAATACTGATTGCAATAAGGAAACTTTGGATATAATGAAACTTCGTTATACTCTCCCTTATTAGAAGGTATTCATGTAGCTACATTCTTTTTTAATATTTTAGGTTACAAATTGTTGCTAATGTTTACATTGTATTTTCCTTAACAAGTAAATTTGGAAACCTATTTATCATGAGGTTTCTTAAACTTTATAGTATAATAATTCAACTTGTACAGGCAAAATTTACAGCAAATCTGAAACTAGTTTTGACAGTGTTTCTATTCCTGCAAAGCTGATTAGATTTTTTAAAAAATGTGTGAATTCCCAGCAAGCATCAGCCCAGAGTCTAGAAACCAACCTTTGATCTAAAGGATGTATCCAAACTATTTGAAATTTTGAATGAAGTATCTACGAGTTACACACTGTCGTGGTCTAATTTCAGACCTATCTGCTAAGACGTAGCTTGAAGTACCTTTTAAACTTTTTAATGTTCCTGCTATTTATGGTCTATAAATATATCATGACATACTTTTAGAGTGAGTGTTGTTCTCTTAACTGCATCTAAGAATGAGAAATAATAACTTCTTGTTTTGATAAAAATCCAAAAATAGTCAAAGCATTTTTTTAAAAAAGGGGCAAATTATGGGGATGTCATGGCAAAGTTGTTTCAGAGGCCTTGTTGAGATACTACTGTATATTGTTTAGACCAAAGCACTGTCCTCAGTTGTGCCTAGACTTCTACTGAAATGTAAGACAGCTAATATTTGCTTTGATGTAGATCTGTAAAAATTGTACCCCTCTTACATGTTGCATTTCCCTAAATGGTAAGCTGGGGTCATCATGATGTCAGCAGATTTCTTTGCCTTGAACATGCCCTTCAAACAAAGGTATTTTGGCCATTAAAGTGCTCAAATTGTTATTAGTGAGAAAAAAGCTGATATTCCCTAATAGTCTTAGCATTGTCAAAATAAAACTGTTCCTAAGGCAATCAGGTTGAGAGATTGCCTTAAGAACAGCTACAATTATTCTCAAGTTCTAATTTCTGTGACACAGTTAAGGATGAATTCTAATACAACTGCATTATTTGACAAATAATGTTTATCAAATCAAGTTTAAAACTGTTTTAGATTTAGAATAGTCTGCATTAGTCCTAGAATTCTTCTAGGAATAGAAGAAAGGGCTAAAAAAAGTAGAATAGTTACAGAACATTTTTTGATAGGAGAGAAGGATCAGGCTTAGTCAGTGCAGTTCTAGGTAACAGATCTATTGATGCTACAAAGTCACAAGTCCAACTGCCTGCTGAATACCTGCACTCCTCAGATAAGGCTAACGGTCCTCATGATGGGTTGGACGTTTGGTGTTTGTGCATGCATAGCGATTCAAGGCTGATTCCCCTCTTAACCCCTGGCTCTGCCCTTCCCTCTCCCATAATTCTCCTGGGATAGGCTCTCTAGAATGGGCAGCAAGAAGTAGCAGTGAATGCAGTCCAGAAATAAAACCACAAATTTCCTAGCAATGTCAAGCATGAATCGAGTGTGGAAAAACAAGAAGATCAGCTTAGCAACCAAATGCAGGTTAGTTTGAGTGACTGTTTTTTCTATATCAGCCTATGATTGTGAAAGTTGGTCAATGAAAAAGCTAGGAAAATTGATTTGTTTGGTCTGTAGTGTTGGCAGAAACTCCTGCGCATTTCACTGGACAGCAAAGGTGCTGGAACGTATTAAACCAGACACACCCCTTGTCGGCAAAATAATAAAACTGAGATTTACTTATTTTGGCCACATCATGTGATCAAGCTCATTAGAAAAAGATATTATGCTTGGACTGCTTAGTGGCAAAAGAAAGCCAGGTTGCCAAAGAACGTGGTGACTGGACGCCATCAAAGAAGATATGGGCTGGAGCATATTGCAGCTGTAAAAAAGTGGCACTGGATCAAAAAGTGTGGCGAGATTTGGCCCATAGGATTGCTTTTATTCAGACATGACTGAACAGCTGATCATCATCATTGGCTTGGGAGTCATTTTGAAAATTGGCAAGCCTTCCAAAAGTTGTACACCTCTGTGCTATGGGTTAGCACGTCACTTTCCTCTTCCTATTTGAATTAAAGCATACACACAAAACACAGAAAAAGGCCTGGGAGGCATTTCAGAGCTTATTCACACTTTCAGGCTATCCAGTTGTTAGAACAGGCTGGCAACCATTTCTGGAGAGCAGAATGGATGCTATTGGCCTTTATTAATTCCCTCATTCACTTTTAAGATGACCTCGGTGTGTATTTTTCTGCTGCCCTTCTGAAGTGCAGTTTTCCGTGTAATACTGCCTCCAACCTCCGATCCATTTCAAATACTGAGCTTCAGGTCATTGCATTCAGCAGATCAATGGCTACTTCACAGAGACATTCAACTGAATCAGGGCTTACATTGTCTTACTGTAGAAATTAATACATAATTAAACAGCTGCTAGATTTTTTTAATTACCATTTTTCTTTCTTTTAGCTTCCTACTTTTCTCGGTGCTTTAAGAGAAAAGATGTGCAGCAATGCACTGTTTCATTATTTTTCCAATCAATACTTTTTTATCTGAAATGATTGGAAAAACAGTGGAACAACAAATTGCTGGATTTATTTTTAAAAACACAGGGAGATGTAGGAAGCTGAGGGAAAGAAAAATTGTAATAAAAATATTCCAAACCAGTAACATTTTTTTACAACGGGGAGAATTAAAATTGTTGTGCTATTACAGTATCTATGGCAAGAGTAGCTTTAAGATATTAGAAAGCACTAGAGTGGTATGACAGATTTTAAGAAAAAATGTGCTTGCATCTGTGTGCATTGTGATGATTTAACTACAGTATATAAAAATTACATAAAAATATACAAAATTAAATACACATGCATAAATATGCACATACATAATCACATGATCACACAGACAAAATATACATGTACAGGATGACCTGCCCAGAGGAAGGAAAGTGATTGGCAGTTGTTTCCTTGGAACAGAAAGGACACAGCAGACACAAACATTTCCAGTGGGGAGACCTGGCCATTGGCTATTCAGAACGAATAGCTGGCAAGCTCTTACCAAAGAGTCTCAGTCCAGCCGGGGTTTCTTATAGTGCCTTCAAATCAAATGGCATGAACACATGCCAGCAGCAGCTCAAATGGCACGGGTGGCTATTTCCAATGTTATGGACCTCTCCTAAGAATTGTCATTAGAGTATAGTAGCAAAAATGTAAGTGTTAAGAAAAACACAAATAAATGACCCCTTTTTCAACTGTCAGCACAATCTCTTCTATTTAAATCTTCTTTTATCAAAGCCAGTCAGGCACTTGTGAACCTTTTTCACAAAATCTGCTTTCTGGATACTAAATTATGTACAATTAAACTTACTAAAGTTGGAAAATAATCTGGGCTGTTTGAGACGGTGGCTCCCCTGGTGATAGAGTGAATGTGGTAACCTATTTCTAGTTTCTTCCAAGGGGCACACATTAATTTTATTATTTTTGAGTTCACACTGAAACCTGAGTTATTATGCCTGTGTACCAAATCATGTGACCCAGCTGCTATTGGAAATAGCTCCTGCAGTGGAGCCTCTCATCTAATCATGGACATCTTCTCAACTGAGGAAGCTTTCCATGCTGGTTTACCAACATCACCTGTTATAAAGGGAAACGTATTTTGAAAATGCAAAGAGAACTTGTTTTTAAACATTTGGCAGCATTTCTAATCTGCCAAAAAAAACCAAAGTTTCTTTGGGCAGATAACTATTTATGTAAATATGGCTGCCTCTCTATTAGAAAGAATCAGACAAAAGAGAATGGTTGGATAACTGAAAATTCGAAAGAACATTGTTGGATGTCCAGTTTACTAGAAAGAGGAGCAATGGGAAAGCAAAGATTTTTACAGCAGTTGAAGGCTAAAGAACAGAAACCCAGGGGCTTGCTTTGTTGGCAACTTTTGGGGAATTTCTTCTTCATGTGCCTAGGGTTATTTCTGCTATTAGGCAAAAGTGCCCTTTCAGAGCTGGGGAAATCAATTGCTAAGGAGATGGAGAGTCCCTGATTAAAGATGCAATGCCGTGGTTTCTCACCTTATAGCCAAATTCTCTTATTAGAACTGTCCTGGCTGTACTGTGAGCTGGTGAGAAAAGCTTTATTCTTCAGTTTAGAAGGTCAGTTGGGATAGGATTAGGCAAAGAGAGAAACTGAGTTTGACCCTCATCATGTCCAAAAGATAGGAAAAGCACGTAGCCTCCATTTTGTTGGTTTCATCTATTTTCTTCACTGTATAGCTATAGGATGTTTAAATCCAGGCCACCAGGGATGATTTACCTATGTGAGATGGGTGGTTATATAAATTGAACAAGTAAAACATGTAAAAACAGATGGATCAGACAATCTTGTGGTCCCTTCTAACTTTATAGTTCAATGATTCACTGATTCCTGAATATTACATCTGCCATTTGAAAATTCAGCCTTATCATATATGAATGTGAACACATTTTTCATGCCTATGAGCCTCTGCCAAGACCAGAGTACCTTATGGCTTATGTTATATTCAACCCACATTTTTATTTTCTTGAAAGTTAGTCTCCAGCCTGAAATGTTAACCTCCTTGGGCAGCGACTTGGGGCAGGGGGGAGGCGGGGGAGGAATAGGGATTGAAGTGCTGTGAATCATACCCTACCCTTTTTATATGTGAAATGATGTTGCATGTGCATTCAGAATATGTAGAGGTTGAAACCTGGCACTCTGTCCATCAATTTGCCAATTTAACACCCCTTGTAGGCTCTGCTGATTTTTCCTGCTAAAGAAGTCCCTCTTGTTTTTCCCATCTCACCTCAGAAAAAAAAGGAATACAAATATATTTCTTTTTCTCTGGGTCTTTCCCCATTTACACCCAACCACTAGGCAAACATGCTGTTTGTTCTCCATCTCCCATCATTCTGGTGGTGTTTTTTTTAAAGACCTGGACACAGCAGCATGATTAAAAAATGCTTTCTGGGGCTTAAAATAGCAATACAACTACATAAAATGAAATAGCCTCTGGACTGGAACATAGGGGAATTTCTAAGCAGGCATTTAAAAAAGGAAAGGGATGAAAGCTGAATATTGAGTGAAAGGGCTGTTTGGGTCTCAACCCTCTTTGTGACTCTTTCTTGTCTATCTTATTCAGTGGCTCTTCCAAGAGAGTGGAGTGCAGAAAAAGAGCCCAGAAAGGTGCCTCAGGACCAACAGAGCCTTGCAGCCTGACCTGGCCCATTTCTGCTTCCCTCCCATGACTGGCAGATGGTTTTCCCGCTAGCTGGTGATGTGCTGAAGAGGCCTCTGGAATTTAGTGATTGTACTCTGCCAGGGAGAGCAGTCCCCTTTCCTTCCGTTTTTCATCTTTGTGAGCCAGTGGAAGCTCAGTTCAGCTTCAGTGCGTTCAAGGCAACAGATAAAGAATGGGTAGTTCAGCTAGGCTTACTCTCAAATTAGGGAAGAAATCCTGTGTGATTAATCTTGTTCCGCTGCCTAAAATGTTACCTATTCTTACATAGTCTAGATGCCCCCCCAGTTCTGTCTTTGGAATGTCTCCTAAAATTCCATCGGGCCATTTTAAAATTTCTCTCCCTGTCTCCTGGAGGCTTTTGGGTTCCCTTTGCTCTCCCCCTACTAGTACTCTGAATTCAAAAGCCCGGTTTCTGGCTTACTAAAGTTGCCCTGGGATTACAAGTCTCATCCCATTACGCCTTCTCCACTTCTTCCCCCTTCCCCATGATATGCCTGTTCTTGCTAGGAAATAAGGGTGAGGTTAGCAATTCTTTCAGTTGTAGTTTTGGCTAGAATTTACCTTCTCTTTAAAGACTATTTTTATTTAAATGCTTGAGTTGTATTGGGCCAAATTTTCTTTCCCACCATCCCTTTTTCTTAGACATTTTCTTGGGGATACCAGATCTGGCCTGTAAAGATTCAACAATCACAAGAAGGTAGGAAACAGATACCTACAGAAAACCCTTTGTTGTCATCTAGTGGCTGAGTAGAGTTTTGCAGGATAACAGGCTAGCCTACTTTTGCAGCTGGAAAAATACAAAGATTATTTTCACAAAGTTACCGTGGGACGTTTGTGCATTTTGACATAAAGTTCACAATTTTGTAACAGTTCATCTCAGTTATTTTAAAATGAACACGTTAGCTTTAAAAACACTGATTTTTCACCATTTGAGCTTCCAGATTCTTTGCACGCCAACAGTTCAATATCAGATTATTTCTATCATCTCTCTATCGTACATGTCTATTTATCATCATAACAATGCACACCTAGATACAGATAGTAAAAGATATAATTGTACAACTGATGTTTTCCAGTGTGTCTCTCAATGCTTCATTTCTTAATGATTTGCTGTCTGTCTTTTGCTATACATGTAACACTGCAGAAAGATTCATGTGTTTTTGCATTTTCAGTTCTTGTTGGTGTTTAAAAAATATGCATTATCCACTGCCTCGGATTATTTTTTAAGCTGACATTATTATATAGAGGTGTTATGATTTGATACAAGAGTTGTGTAACCCCAAGTAAGTGCTTGTTTACTTCAATACATATATTAATGTTTTTAATTACAGTTGTTGATCATTATGACTGTGTTATCTATATTCATTAATTGCCTATCTTGATTACTTACAGTGTAACTTAAATTTAGTGTAAGTATTTTAGAAGTTGAATAGATATAAACAAATGTACAAGCAACAGTTAAATGAATCCCAGGGAGGGTAAGCTGACCAATATCACGACAGACTTTTTTAACAATAACTTTATTAAAATTACAGTTTATAACAATAAAAATTAATGTAAACTTAAATAAAAATATCATAAAGAAAATGAAAAGAAATGACTTCCCCCTTCATCACAACAAATATAAATCATTTTATTAACTCAAATGTTTCTTCTGCTAGGCATGGCTGACTCTAGGGGACAGTGCTCACCTCTGTTTCCTAGCCGAAGAGCCAGAATGTCTGAAGACATTTCATGGTCATGTGGTCAGCATGTCTATATGCTGAGGTGCATGGATGCTGTTACCTTCCCACCGAAGGTGGTACATATTATCTACTTGCATTTTTACATGCTTTCAAACTGTTAGGTTGGTAGGAGCTAGGCAGACAATGGGAGCAATTTCTTTGAACTTTTGTACTTGAAGTGGAGCTTTAATGAACATTTTTTTCCCATCTGAAATTATCTTATCTACATCAGGATAGTTGCTTCGAATCCCTTTGGCTATTCTGTAAAAACCATTTGCAAGGAATGTGATAGGGATCATTTTTGGATAAAAAAGTTTAAGTCCCTTGGCTGCTGTAGTCATTACTGGAGCAGCATCTGTTTCAAAAAGAAGGATATTTCCCCTTTATACACACTCTGACCAGTGTACAGTGGTGCCTCACAAGATGAGATTAATCCATTCCGGAAGAACGCTCTTAGCACAAAATGCTCGTAAAGTGAAACGCAGTGTCCCATAGGAAACAATGGAAAGTCAGATAATCCGTTCCACGCCCCCAAAAATATTCACCAAAAAATCATTTTCAATG
>JANHZU010003759.1:112703-122710 GCA_032468055.1 Acrochordus granulatus
TTCTACCTCAAATTCCATTGAAAATGATTTTTTGGTGAATATTTTTGGGGGCGTGGAACGGATCATCTGACTTTCCAATGTTTCCTATGGGAAACTGCGTTTCTTTTTACGAGCATTTCGCGCTAAGAACGTTCTTCCGGAACGGATTAATCTCGTCTTGTGAGGCACCACTGTATATGCCTTCTGTTAACATCAGGGTTATAGGCTAGCTTGAAAAAAAGATTGACCTCATTCGAAAAAGGATGAAGATAGAATTGTCTGTATCCCAGTTTGCTCAGCACTACCAAATCTAGAGGTAGCTAAGAGATAACAAAAATAATTATTTTTTTGCTGCTATTGAGTATTCATCCAGATTGTCCAGATCTTTCAACCTCAGTTCCTTCAGAAAATCAAAGACCTAATAATAGATGTTTCATTTGATGACTCTTTGCATCCATAAACCCAGAACTAGAGAAAGAATTCATGGCAGCTGTACAACACAACTTATCTGACCTAGCAAAATACACTAAGATTGAAATATCCAGAATCATGGACCTGATCACCCTCTGCCTCACTACTTACATTCAGTTTGATGGACAAATGTACCAACAAATCAGAGAAACGCCTATGGGATCACCAACTTCAGGACTCACAGCAGAGACTGTAATGCAGCATCTAGAAACTATATCATACCCATGCCTGCAACTAAAAGTATGAATCTGGTATGTAGATGACATTGTTGTCATAATAAAAAAAGGAACAATTAAGGAAGAGACATGAAACAACAAGATCTTCAAAGGAATAACATTCACAAGAGAAGAAGGAAACAACATAATACCTTTCCTTGATATCCTCAGCGGCAGAAAAAAATGGCAGCAAAATACAACTCTACTGAAAAACCTTTGATAGTGTTTATTATCAAAGTAACAACCCAACTTTCCACAAGAAGACTATATAAAACATTATTTAGACAAGCCCAAGTGCACTGCAGCAACCTGGAACACCATAAAAAGGAAACAGATCACCTATAGATCATCTTCCAACAAAATGGATACCCATGCAATTTTATCAAAAGTGCCTGACAATTCAACCCACTACAGCACAACCAACACAAGAATAACACTGTCATCAAAAACAGAAACAACCAATAGACTATTACAACCACATGGCATTATTGTAACAGAAACCAACTAAATTCCTCCAAAATGTCTTAAACCAAAAGACCCAGCAGTCCAAGAAGAAACAAAAAGGGTCATTTATAACATACAGTTTAAGGATTGTAATAGTCACTATATAGGACAAACAGGTGGAAGAGTAGCAGAGTGCAACCATGAATGCCAACTAATAGTCAGAAGACATGACCAAAACACCTTAATTTCACAACATATAAACAGAGTCAACCGTAGTTTCTATTGGGAAACTGAGCATCCTAGACCAAACTAAATCCAAAAATGCTAGGGAATCCTTGGAAGCTTGGCATTTAGAGATAAGGCACATAGAGATAAGCATCCTTTATACATCATTGAAAAGAGAATAAAAAAGCTAAAAAGGAAACCAAAAGACCAGAACATCTCCTCAACAGTAATCAATACCCAGATAAATAAGGATTAACACCAGAAGCAACACCAGACAAACAATCAAGCAGTAATCAAGGAATTAATCAAGGAACTACCAACTCAAACAATAAAAAAATAAACAGCATAGTCAAGGAACTACCAAGAAGAAAGCAACACCTCCACCAAAGGACAAGCTACTGTATATAAACGGAAGGCAAATCCCACTCCTTTTTCCCACTGAAGATGTTACTTAAACAGATAATGAAATGTCTGCAAGAAAACAAGATAATATCAAGAACTCTACAGATTGGATAGTCTCATGTTTTCAACGAAAACTTCAAACTCCCACACTTAAATCCCCAGTTTAGAGCAAAATTACAGGTTGATATTTTCATCCCTAACTATTTGGATGCAGTCAGACAATCCTCAGAGGCAGAACATAAATATTTCCTCATGAACCTAGAAAGAAAATCTCGTTCTTGAATATTCACTAGTTTAGATATCATCACTGAATGAGACTGTGAGATTGTGAAACTTTGCTCCAATGTAGTTCAGTTTATTTTACATTGAACATTTGTTCCCCAATTCCTAATTTGGAATTCTTAAAAGCACATTGGGCTGTTACTCTACTCACATACATTTAGGGTTGTTGTTGACAAAAAAGGATCACACCTATTTTTGTGATGACATTTTAACTCTGAAAGGCCAGCAGATTGGGAGACTCAGGTTATAAATAAAAGTAAACAATTTCAGTCATCCCAGAGCAAGCAATTTGGACACCTCATATCTCCATTTATTTACAGACTCTGCTAGCTGAGATTGAACTATGACACCAAAATATTACTTCTTCTCTGACCCCATGACTGATGGGGAATCTTCAGTAAGAAAATATGTCAAAGTTGTCTAAAAGTCTAAGAAAAATGTATCTGTCATGGTGATGATATTTCCCACTCTGCTTGGTTCTGTTATCCTTTCTGAGGACTCAGCCAAAGGTCTGACCCCTACGTTGAAAAGAAAGAAGGGCGAGACAAAGGAAGGGTGAGGCAAGGCTTAAGAGCCTTGCCTAGGTGCCTGGAGCATCTCAAAGCAACTCCTCCTCAATATGTAGTTCTCTCTTTGCTAGTGATCATTTCCTGCATGTTTGAAGACAAATAAGCATCCCTGGGAGCTGGGAATCAGTTGACTGGGGTGTGATACCCACCCCCTGCAGAACACCTGGCTCCCTGTATGTGTGACTGGTATGCATATGAATGAAGCAGATATGTGGAAGATTTGAGAATAGAAGGTACACCTTTACATAAAGACCTGTCCATCATAAGTAAACTCCAAATAGTTACTGAGGCTTTTTTTTTTAAAAAATGATCCTGCCTTTATTATTTATTATAAATAACTCGAGGCAGTCAATATAAGTAATATTCTTTCCTCCTCTTATTTTCCTCAAAACAACAACCCTGTGAGGTGAGTTGGGTGGAAAGAGAACTCATCGATTCTTGGTTTCTTATTGTTGTTATGTTGATTTTCCTTCAGCAAGGCAGTTTTTTTTTGCCATAATTGATCCTTATATAATTAATAATGCTCATGCTGTGGCTGGTTTTACAAAAATCTCAAACACAAACTTAAAATAGAAATAATACATCATAGACAACAATTGATAACAAATGTTTATTGGCCAATAAGGTGTAGTAAAGTGAGAGTGCCTCATACTGTCCCTCTGATCCAACCCAATGTATAGGTTCTCACATCCAAAATACAAAATGATTAATTTTCTGGTTAGCAAAATAGAATCCATGTGGAGGACTACACTCCCATTTTCCTCTCATCTTGCCAATTTATGTTGATGCTATGCAACATGTCCATATGAACTTTCCTGAGTTAAATCTAGGCCACCTGCTTTCCCACCTAAGCCTTATATTATGAATTAGATTAGTTCATCTGTCCACATTAAGACCAGGCATATAAGATGTGTTATTGCAGGTTGACCCAGTTTTCACAGTAGTATTGGAAGGTGGATATGCTAACTTTTACTTAGTTCTTTGCTTAAGATGGGATAACACAGACCAAGGAACATCCTTAAAATCCTGTATCTCCAACATCTTGAAAATAGTATTATAACTCTCTTTTTCTGCACCACCCAATCACAACTTTAGTAGCAATAGTCGGTAAATCTCCCTCGTCTTGCTTATTTTGATACATTTTAATCCCTTCTAAGAAATCAAATCTTCAGTAACAATTGCCTCCCCATCCCCATCCTTTTGGCCAAGCGGTATGGCCTTCCCCTTCCCCAAAGGAATGATCTCTTAATGTCACTGTTTTGGTGATAGATCTCCCACCACAGTCAGCATTCCTTTATAGCTCAGAGATTGTAACTCAAGATAGGTGGAATCAGGAAAAAGAGATGAGCAGACCCCTGTCCTGCAGAGATTCCTCACCAAATTAGTAACAGTTCCAGGATCCCACCAGTGTAATCCTGCAGACTCTGATAGATTCTCACTCTGGGGGTTGATGGACCTCATTCTTGCAGGGTTCAGAGTTTAGTGATCCAAACCTGACCCTTATTGATTGCCTGCTTTTGATTGACTCTTCTTTTCAGTTGGCAAAGCTGTTAGAACCAAGAAAGCTTCATTCTGCTGATTCTGGCAACTTCTTGGATATGATGATAACTACTCTGATCTTATTGACATCCAATGCTTCATGGGCCATTAAGAACCAAGTCTGTTTTTCTTTCTTATTTTAATTTGGGATGGGGAGCCTCTTATATATCTGTAGTTTTATGTGATTCAGTTTAATTATCTGTAGACAGGGAAGCCAGAATGGACAGTGTGATGGAAGAACAGGGAAATCTTCTGAAATACCTCAGAGATTAGTGGAATCTGGGGATAGGAGGGTTAAATCGAATTGGATGGAGTGATCCAACAATGGAGGAAAAATCCTTTGCAAATAATCAGAATTACACAACAGTGATTTGCCCCTCTGTCAATAACCTTCCAAGATGAAAGGACAAAAGAGAAACATCTCTCTCTCCATGCCAAGAAGCCATGCTTAAAAAAAAGAGACAGGAAAAATCTATTCGCCAAATGAATATGTATTAATTAAAAGCAATTGCCTGTAAGACAAGATATCCACTTTGCAAAATAAATTGATCCGTATCTGGATATATTAGATATGTCACCAACAGAAATGTACACACAGTCATATTGTGTCCTTTCTTCCAGCAGAAAGAGCAAAAAAGAGAATGGGGCAAGAGAGAGAAGAACTGCCTTGGGAAGAAAGGCAAGAAGAGAAGGTAAGGAAAGTTAATTAAGTAATGAGAGAGGACTTTATCAGTTAGGTAGGGCACATTTTTAATTCTGAGAGATTTTGAATTTAAATAGATTAATTAAAATTAGTGTTTAATAATATTATATTATAATGTTAAAATAAATACATTTGATTCATATGATATTTTAATTTTTTATAATTAACATAATTTCCTTGTCTGAAACAGGAGCTTCACATTAATTCTGACTGTGTAAATTATAATAATCAGACATACTATACTATACAGATATACAATAATCAGGTATATAATATACCAGAAAAGAAATAATTACAAAAATGTTTAAGTTTGAGACAATGTTGCCAAATAATTTGTAGCATGATCTTCTGTATTGTTTTGTTAACTTACTTTCAGTATTGCTGGGTTGGACCCATTTGTTGTTTACCTTAGATAAAAGTATATGTGTGTGTGTGTGTGTGTTCCATTATAACCATTTTCAATCAATTTCAGTTTTTTCCCATTTATAAATTTGCTTTATTTGCTTTGGCATTTCCACCATGTGCCTTTTTGTATAATTTCTGATCTTGATTATATTCAGCTTCTAGAGCTGCAGTCTGAACAATAAGGGAAGCTTCCTTTTGTTTTGATTGTTTAAACAGTTCTACAACTTTGAATAAAAATAGCTTTCAGATGGGTAGATTTATATCTGGATTATTATTTAACTCCAAACAATTCATCATAAGATTTTCAATCATCTTGACAAATTCATGCATAAAAATGTATTATTCAACTTTCATATCTTTTTGTGTCTTATCGAATATCAATCTTCAAATCACATAATACAACAGCATAAATCATACAGTGCATTTAATAAGTGAGAGGTGTTGCCAAGAGTGGAGAAGTTTAAAACAATGGTCATTGCATAAACAGCAGGAAATATAATTTTAACTTTCAGATATAAAAACTACAGATTTATCTTTGCTATTCATTTTTAATATTTGAGAAGTCCAATGTGTGCCAGACAATGCATACCATTGTAGTTGCCTCCAAATATGTTCTTATTTAACTTACAGTCAAATTAATATTTACTATTTTAATGATTATTTTAAATTTTAGTTATTCAATAATTGCTATATTAAAATTATGTAAATTATCAAATTTAGTTACGGATTTTAAAAAACTGAGTTGCTTTGGGAGATGCATATACACAAGCATAAATGAAATTCACATGATCAAATCTTTAGAAATAGGAAAATAATATTTAATGTAAATGCAGGATTTCTAAATATTACTGACACTCTTTATTTTTTAGTTTCATTACATGTAGCTCTAACAAACCTAATTTGATGGAGATATATTTAATTGCTCTGCTTAATTTGTTATATCCTGAAAAATGCATTCATTTTGATGAATTTGACCCTTATCTTCTTAGATGATTCATCTTACAGTGGAAGATCTCCTGTACCATAAACTTTATTTGGCACACTACATGCTCCTCTCCCTGTTATAATTCATGACATCATCATATGTTTCTTTTTGTTTTGGAACTTCAAAATGGTTTCTAAGTGAAATATGGCAAAATGAGAACAACCAACTTTCAGGGTCTTCAAAAATGCTAATCTGCTCCATCCAAGAAAAGTGGCATATATGCTCAATACTTTTTCTTTTAAATAATTTCTTTTTCAAAAAATGCTGTTTCAGGTCACCTTGCACTTGCCTAGAAAGGTTCTTCTTAAGATTTTTTTAAGTATGCTTTTGGTTGATGGTAAAGAGTGTTTTATATATTTTATGGGCAATAAATCTATTGTCTATGCTTAAGCAGCCCATCATTTTGTTTCCATGTAGATATAAACCATTATTTTCATTTTTTAAAATAAAAACTGGGATCTATCTTGTGTATGTCATATTTGTTTCCTCAAGAAAAAAATCATTCTAGAATTATGACGTTAAGCTATTTTGCAAACTATGTAAAATGAATTATCCCCCAAATATGGTATGCCTGTCAACAATATTCCCATATGTTATAAATTAAAAGAAACTTTCGGTGTGGATCTTGTCTTATTTTTTTAAAATATGAAAAAGTTCCTCAGTACTCTAAAAGCTTAAATGATTCACAGAAACCAGACTAATCATTCCTTGTTGTATAAGAATTTTGAAAACAGCCTTGACTTGATTATTATCCTTTTGTCCTAGTTTTCTTGTATAAGAAAAAAAAAATCCTCCTTCAATTTCTGAAACTGAGAGTGCTTTTGAAAAAAATTTCCCAGCAAATTCAGAGAGAAGCTTTATGCAATACTTGCTGACAGGTAATTCCATTTATCCACTAATGTAACCTGGCAAAATTATTTCCAGTCACAAGCATTTGCTTGCCATGGTACAGTGCAGCTTGGTCTTTGAACAGGCAGCAGGAGAGCAAATGCGAGCTCATCCTGGGGCAGAAATTTAATTCTGCCAAGAAAGAAGAGGACATGACTGATAATCTGGGCCTCTTCCAGCAGCACCTCCTTTTATGAACCTCAACATCTTGCCTGCTCTCTAAACAAAACTATTTGGCTGTCATCCTATGCTCCCGATATGCAGCCAGAGGGAGGGGGGGGGGACTGAGCTCAGTCAATAAATATTTATGATGCTGGGTCGGTAAGGTTAATCATGGACTGACAATAGCTTTAATTATTCATGGTCAATTTTAAAAAGAAAGAAAGGCTTTCAGGAGATTTACTAATATCAGGCGAACATAATATAGTTAGAAATCAATTTAACCTTTGGATTTTATATCATAAATGTGTTTACATCTTTTGTTAGGAAATATCAGCACAGTTACACTGATTAGAAGAAAAATATATTGATTTACTCTAGGGATATGTTTCACAGAGCACACCATTTAACTGTGCTGACTTTCAGAGATGGAAAGAGATTTCTTTGTTATGGCTAAATGTTCACAAATGCAGATTGATGCAAATGAGTGATTGGGTTTTCGCATCAAAACAGATTGCTCTCTTTCTAGGAAATAAACACGTTATGTAGTTTGGGACAAGATACAAATTACCTTAATTATTTTAGATGACAGATTTCTGGGTAAATCTTCAACCTACATTGATTACCAGATACATAAGAATAGCTGGAAGGTGGTCTCCTTTCTACCATTCCAATAGTGTATTTCAGGAAGACCAATCTGATACCAATCTTTATATAGGTTTTATACCTATATAAAATAAATTACAAAAGTCAAAGGCCTTGTTATTAGGCTTACCATCTGGGAAGAAAACAAGTATGAATGTGGCTAGATGTTTCTGGTTTTAACAGCAAGAAGCTGTTAAAGAAGAAGGTTAGAAAGTCCTGAATCTCCTCTGAGCCACAGGAAAAAAAGGAGAGAAAATGTAGTAAGATGAACATGCGGAAGGAAAGTTCTGCATCAAATCAAATCAAATATCTTTATTATGGTCTTTCACCAGCTTTTCAGTAGGAAAAGAGAAATAGTTTGGAATAGGAATAGATTATTAGAGAAAAAGAAAACAACATGACAATAAAACAAAATATTTAGTTAAAAGATTTGCACAGTTGTTTGACTTGATGAAGATGTTTGGTCACCTGATATATGAGTGTAGAATTATCATCCCTTAAAAATAATAAACATAAAATTTATCAGTATGACCTTCACAATTAGAGATGATTGGGAAGATCAAAGCACATCTAGGGGCATATAAAAAGGTCATGGGCAAGAGTTTCTGCCACTCTGAATCCACAGTGGCAAATTCTTTGTAAATAACATGCTCCATGAAATCTTCCTGCAAGCAGTGTTGAAGGAAGGTATCAAAGCAGGCTTTGGAAAAGGCCCATCTGTATTCACTTAGATTTAGGTTGGATAGATATCCTGCTGTAGAGGGCTTGTGCTTTCTAATATTTGACAATAGAATTCAGAAGCACTGATGATATCTTTTTAATTTTCAGTATCTTTAATTCTTTTACTATTAATTTGACCTTCTCAAGGGTTAACCAGTCTAAATATGCAGGAGAGAGGCCAAGACAGAAAAGTTCCTCTATAGAGGTACAGTGTCAACAAGATTGTTAACTGTCTAACAACAGCAGAGGCATCAGGCTTGTAGAGTCAAACATGTTTCTGAGTCCTGAGATTAGAATTCTGATCTAGACTGGACCTTAATACTGTTAGCTTCAAGTCTCAAGACTGCATTTGGGATACCAAAGTCCTAAGGAGATTTGAATAGTTTCTTACAATATGCAAGCTCTTAAGTTTGTATATGGGGCAAAATGTATTGCCTATTTATTTATTTGTTAAATTTACACTTTGCCCATCTTCCTACAAGTGACTCTGGATGGCATATAATAAAATAGTAATAAAATGTACAACTTACAATAATAAGCAGAGTAATAAAAATAATAAAAACTAAAAGAATAAACAAGATGGGAGGCTAAAATGGAGGTGGAATCTTCACTCCAGCAGATACCTCCAGAGTGATATATGGCTGCCCAGATCTCAGGCCAAATAGCAAAGCCATGTTTTTAGGCCTTTATGAAAGCCCAAAAGAGTGGGGGCTGATCTCACCTCACATGATATGATGTTTCATAGGGCAAGTGCCATGGCAGAAAAGGCTCTTCTTCTGGACCCTACCAACCAAAACTCCCTGGTTGATTGGATCTGTAGCATGCCCTTATTGCCAGCATGATGGGGTAGGATGAACCCATTGGAAAGAACTAATTCTTCAGGTAACCTGGACCCATGCCATGAAGGGCTTTATAGGTCATAACCAATAGGAGATTTAATTTAATAGTTTCATAAGCCCTTAAGTTTGTATGTAGGCCAAAATGTATTGCCTATAATAGTTGTGAAATTGTTTTAGCCATAAATACTTTGATTGCTGCTGGAATGAAATCTGCCCCATGTTGCCTACAAAAATTAATCATAACTAGCATGCTCTTTTCCCCCCAGTGAAGCACCACCTTGCGGTGGTTGGGGGGCTTTTGTGCTCTGAAGAAGATGAGAGCTCTGCCAGAGGTTCAACCATACTGAGCCAGATGAAGAGTGTCTCCCACTGATAAAAATATGAGAAGTAAATTACAGAAAACCATACCAGCTTGGTCGTTGCCCGGGTTAACAAGGACCGCACTAGATATTATTGGGGTTCCTGGACGTCTAGTGGAAAATGAGCTACAGGACTCCACTGGAGAAGGAAATGGCAACCCACTCCAGTATCCCTGCC
>JANHZU010003760.1:5360-19761 GCA_032468055.1 Acrochordus granulatus
CAAATTTGCCTGTAATTCCTGTTAACTTTTGGCCCCCTACTTTAGCATTCCAATCCCCTATGATAAAAAGGACATCTTTTTTTGGTGTGAGCTCTATAAGGTGTTGCAGGCCTTCATATTTTATAATATATTATAGTTTAATAGAGGCATTGCCTTCTTTGGAGAATGAGGTAGAGAGAAGGTAGAGAGAGAAAGAGATGGGGTAGACCAGAGTTTTTTCTTTTTCATGCTGTAGTGTTTGTGTACACAATCCTGGTCCTCAGAGGTCAGTGTTAGATGGATTCTCCAATAATTAAAAGGATAGAAAGATAGAGGAGTACAGTAGCTAAGGTGGGACTGAAATGGAGGTGAGTATAACAGGCAGGAGGAAGGATAGAAAGATATTTGATGGGTGAAGAGGGAGGTTGAAGTTTCCCTGGGAAAGGGAGATAAAATAAATGTAATCTGTACTTCTGGTTCTACAGTCTTATCATTGAGATATGCTGGGCATATCAAGATCAGACTAATGCTTGTGAATGTTAGATCTGTCTACAATAAATTCAGTTTCACTTGTGAGATAATCATGGATAGATGACAGATCTGGCATGCAACATCACAACCTAGCTAGACAAGGGGTGTGGAGAACAGCTTCATTGAAATCATTCTGGCCAAGTCTCAGGTAAGGGAGGTGGTGTGGCAATTGCATTTGCAAATGGCACTGTTCTTCATGGGGACTGTATTTGTGAGAAGCAACGGGTGGTGAGTGGGTTCCAATGTAAGTTATCCCCACCTGCATAGCAGTACTGTATCCTGAGCTTGATTTTGTTGCAGAGATGATTATCTCTGCAGATATGTCTTGCCTCCTGGAGTTGTGGATGCTTCATCACAAGAAAAGCTTAGACAACAATTTGTTTAGGATGCTATAAGAAGTGTTTGGACTAATATATTTTATTGAAAGGTACAAGGAATAAGTTTTCATGAGCTGAAGCTCAGTTCATGAGATGCATGTAGTGGCTAAAGTGATATAGGATTTAAATTGGGAAGAGACAAGAGGTAGGAGAAGATGGCACATAGAGGTTATATGTAAAACAATCAGAAGTACTGTATTATTAATTATCAGTTATAATATATAAAAACACATTGTTTAAGACTTGCTAAGATAACATCTTTTGATGTTATCAAAAGATAAGCTGTTAACAGCCCCTTTGTTTCCAATGAGTACTTGAGTCTTTAGTTGCTAACACTTAAGGGTAATCCTCAATTTATAATCACAATTGGGACTGGAATTTCCATTATAAGTTGGTGCAGTTTTAAGAGAGTCATCACATGACTAGACATGATTTTATGACTATTTGACTGCAGTTGTTAATTGAATCACATGGTCATTAAATGAATCCAGATTCCCAATTAACTTTGCTTGTCAGAAGCCAGCTTGGAAGGTTTCAAATTGCAATCAAATGACTGCAAGATGCCACAGTTTAGTAAATGCAAGTCAGCTATCAAATGCCCAAGTTGCAATCACATGACTGTGATTGGTGTGATGGTCATAAATTCAAGGATCAGTCATAAGTCACTTTTTCTAAGACCATTTTAATTTCAAGTTGTCATTAAATAAATTGCTGTAAGTCAAGGATTACCTGTACTGAAGCATAGATATGTGTATTAAAACAGAATTCTATTCTTGCTTATTTTAGCCCCCCATCTCTTATAGGTGGTCACTGCTATTAACTAATTCAGAGTTAGCTACATAAATTTTATAATACTATGACTGAAATCTCTGTTGTTCTCTGATTATTCATGTATAATTTCAATTTTCAGATAATTAACAATTTCTCTGAAGGTTTTCACCATGAGGAAGCTGCTCTGATTGCTAATAATGAGTAGGGAGAGAATTTCTGTGACCTCATATTTTTTCTGGAATCTTTAATTGAACTTATAAGTAATTTAAAACATGTTTTAGAGTAATCTGGCGAGAATTTAATGCTTTTTATTTGCCTGAAAACTCATATTTTAACTTTCTAAACGTGTTAAGTCACGTTTCTGCTTAATTTTGTAACAAATGCAATATTTTGGTCATAATTTGGTCATTGGCAACCTCCTAATAAGCTAGCAAGTTTGAGCCAGCAAAGAAAGTGAGAATTTGCCTGTTTTTTTCTTTTCTTTATTTGCTTCCCAATTCAGGGAAGGCTGTGTGTGTGTGTGCATGAGAGGGGGAGAGAGTGAATGGTGGGAACAAAGGCTTCTCCCCTGACCAGGCCTGGAAAAAAAGGTGAGAGTTCGCTTGTTTTTTCTTTGTCTTATTTGCTCCCCAGTTGTGTGTGTATGTTTAAGAGAGGGAGAGCAACCTTTTTAAAATGACTTCAGGAGGCAGATCTTTTCCCCTGACCAGGCCTGAACAAAAGAGTGAGAATTTGCCTATTCTTTTTCTCATTTGCTCTCCAACTCAGGTGTATGTGTGTTCAAGGTAGTGAAGTCACATAAAAGTTACAACATGATTTCAACATGCCTAAAAGTAGATGTTCAGAGAGTGTGAAATTATAATGTCTTGTTCAATAATTTGGGGAACAGATTTTCAGTAGCGATGGTGATATTTGGTTTTATAAATTGTGTGATGTTATCAGCCCCAAAGTGTTTTAATATTCAACAACATTGTGACACTGCAAAACACAAGAGTTGTTTACAAGATTTACCTCGTTTTCGAGAAAGCTTCTTCTTCAACTGCAGATTCATCAAATACTCAGTCAGAACTTTGTACAATGATGGTTACTTCAAATATTCCCTTAAGGAAATTAGGGAGTGGTAGCCTAGGGTATTTTTTGGAGAATTACACCAGTGACTCGATTTCAAATGAATCAACTCTAAGGAAAAATTATATCTCTGCCTGCTATGATGATGTGTTGGGAAAGAAAAGATCTGCTAACAATAAGATATAGATTTCAATAGATGAAACAAGTGATATCAATGGAAGATATGTAGCCAATGTTATCATTGGTACTTTAAAATGCAACAAGCCTGGTGATTTCTTCGAGCATGTGAAACACTATAAAAAGTAAATAATTCCACTATTGTTATGCTCTTTGTTGATTCTATGAAACTACTCTGGCCGGACGGTGTGAAAAGAGGAAATATCCTTCTCTTTGTAACAGATCTCACTCCATATATGACTAAAGCAGTCAAAGGACTAACAGTTCTTTATCCAAAAATAAGAGAGTCGAAGCAATATCCTGATGTAGATAAGATATTTTGAATGGGATAAATGTTCATTAAAACTCCACTTTGAGTACAAAAGTTCAGAGAAATTGCTCCTACTTTGATTCTCCCTCCACAACCTATTGTGACACGTTGGGAGATTTGGCTGGATATGGCTAAGTATTATTTCACAAATTATGCTTCCTTACAGCAGATAGGTAAAGAACTTGACTGTTGTGAATTTTTCTTCATCAAGATTGTGCAAGATTCCTTTTATGAAACCTTGGCTTGGCTATTCAACACTTTGCAAAATAAGGATTGTTCTAAATGGAGTTGAAGCAAAATTAAAGCCAGAATTTTCTCCAGACGAATTTGCTTTTTTCAAATTTGGTCAAACTCTCAGAGTTTCTCCAGATTCAAGAATGTACTAGTGGATGACAGAAAGAGTTTTGAGTTTGATAACCTCAAGATGCATGTGGTCATCCAATGCAATTCTTCTGTAAATGAAGAATTCCAGGGATGACCATTTTACTCTCAAAATGTTGATTCTTTCAACACTAGCACTTCTGCACTGGAAATGAAGAATTTCATTTTAATTTTAATTTGTGTGTGTAAGCACAGATTTTTTAAAAGTTGAATGGTAATTTAAGAAAACTTGTAAAGTCATATTTTTGCTTTAAAAATCATATTTTGTGTTTAATTGATCATATTTACACAATTTTAAAGTCATAAATGCTTGCATATTTCTAACATTTTAGGTCATAGAAATCCTTGCCCTAATAATGAAAATTAGGTTTAAATGAAATCAGTGACAATTGTGTTAGACTCCTTTAAAATCAATTTTCAGAGGTATTGCATATAAAGATCAATTAAAGCATGCCTAAAATATCCATGGTTAATAGGTATCCCTTAATGAATTGGTTCTGGAACTTTAAATATTGTATAAAATCATTAGAAAGCCAGTAAAATTTCTTCTTCCCTTAACTGCATGTTGATTGAACTAGGATAAAATCTTCTCTTGTATCTTATTTATTTATTAAACTTGTATGCCGCCAATCTCGCAAAGAGTGACTCTTGGAGGTTTACAATCCATAAAAAGTAAAAACAGTATCAATAGCAAAAGTTAAAAATTGATCTGCAAATTTAAAATTTAGATTAGATATGGATGAGAGCAAATGCATATGGGGAGATGAGGCAATCTATCACCTCTGTGATGACATCCCTTCCTTAGGGTCCCATATCAACTGGCAAAGCCAGGTCTTCAGGGTCTTTCCTAAGGCCTGTAGGGTGGAGGTGGATCTCACTTCAGGAGGCAAGATCTTCCAAAGAACAGGAGCCACAGCAAAGAAGTTTCTTCTCCTGGACCCTGCCAGCCAGAATTCCTTGTCCAACAGTGTTAACATGCCTTTCCTGCCAGCCCTGGTGGAACAGTCATTCCCATTGGGGTGAGACAGATTCACAGATAACCTGGACCCATGGCACAAAGGGCTTTAAAGGGGAGAAACAACATCTTGAATTGCACTTGGAAGCAAACTGGCAACCAGAGCAGCTCATCGAACACTCATGTAACATAGCGTAATATCCAGTGTGTGACCATCATGAGTTGGGCCATGGACAATCTGGAAAAGATTTATGGCTGCCATGGTGGCCATGAACTCTCAAGTTGCCTCCAAAGCCAAACCCAGGGATGGCAGATTTAAATCCCAGGACCATCAGCTGGAGAACTCCACTGCCAATCCTGAGATTGCTTCCAGCAGCTCAGGCAAGAAAGATGCTGTGCAGGAGGAGGCTGGTACAGTAGCAACAATCCTAACTGATCCCATGAGCCCAGGTTCAGGAACAGGGTCTCACAGCTGGGGATTTGTGGAGCAAGGCCCCACTGAAGACAAAAAAAGATTATTGGATGACCATTGTCATCCCATCTCTCTTGGGGGTGCCCAACCTAAACGCAGTTGAGCACATTTCTGAGAAGGGAACACCCTCTTTTTGAGTCAGCCAGATCTCAGTAATGCATACCAGGTCATCTACTCTTCCTTAGTGATATCCCAAACGAAGGGAGCTTTATTATTGATAAATCTGGCATTCACCATCAGCAGCTGAACTATAGGGCCTCCAAGGATATGCTGTCCAGGGGCTGAGCATGAGCATAGAGGGCCAGAACACACCACCAATACTAAACATCGAGAGCATCTTCCCCTGCAATGGCCTGCCCTCTGGCTTCCATAGTACCTCGTGCCTATTAATGTCCATATATACTGTCCTGCCCAAGATCACTCCAGTGAATAATTCCCTGGTTTACCTCCTACCAGAGCCATGGGTCTATCATTCCCTGGAGACAATGACTCAGTTCTCAAACACCTGAGGGAGGTGGATGAGGGAGCCCCCAAGGCACTAAAGCACAAGCTCTCAGCACCAGCAGGGATCCCATCTCTCCACTCCTCTCATACATGGTGTTCTCCCCCCATGTGGATCCTCTCACCAGCCAGCCAGAGGGAGACCCATTCACCCTGCCCCTCCACCCATTTTCTCAGCCTGGGTGAGAAGACTCCAATCATCCACCACATACACACTGGCTGTTGCCAGCCTCTCACCCTAGGAGCAGACCCACAGACATTTCAGGGACCTATTCCCCTTCCAGTGTCACCCCTGTTGTCTTATCAACTGCCCCTCAAGAGGCCATGCTATTCCCAAAATATTTTTAGCCCCTCACAAAGTCCACTGGGCTTTGAATGACCTACAGGTTAGCTGAGTCCAGTTCAGTACCAGGGCTTCTGGAGCCTCTTCAGGAAGTGCCCAGCCACTCCAGCTAATATCATTGAGGCCCTGGTCACCCAGACTCCACTTCCTGCCCAAGTGATAAACAGGGTTGCAGACACCCTCAGCAGCTGTCAATCTCCATCTCAAATAGGGTGCATCACTCTGGTCTTGTGAGGTAAAGAGCTTCCTTTGAAAGTGGGTATGGAACTCCAGGAAATTACATAGTTTCCAAAGCAGTGTTTGTTTTTAATGCTTTGCATATGACAGAACCATGTATTTTAACAAAGACTTAGAAAATAAAATAACTATGTTTTTAAAGAAAAACTTGCTATAGAAATTTAAAATCTAGCAAACATGATTTGTCTTGTTTATTCCGAAGAGTTATAGTTGATTTGTATGAACAGAACACAGCTTGAGAGCCATTAGACCTTTTCCTTCCAAATGACAAGAAGTATTTGTCAGAAAATTCTAAAGCTAAAAGCCATGTAAGAATTACATATTTTAAAAGGTCAAGCTGAAAAGATGTTTTTATGTAACTTAAATAAATGAAACCCAAATTTAGTATATAGGCAGTTCTGTAAAAGTAATATATATGCGCATGGTAGGGAAAAAGGAACAAAGCTGGCAACATGACATCTTGATTTAGGAAGGGAAAAATAAGATTTAGAATTAGGGAACCAGTTTCCATTGAAGTATGTGTCTGTTCACATTATTGCAAATATTCTGCAAGCTTCCCCTCATCTCTCACAATATATAATAAAACAAAGGATAATAACCAGAACAGAACTGAAAGAGTGGGGATCATACAAATTTTGGCAAGGGTGGAAGAGCAGGCTGTTTAGAAAAACTATCAGCAATTATGTCAAGGTTGCAGCTTTATTGGCAACTCTGCCATGCTAATTCTGGGAAGAAGGGTCAAATGGGAAACAAAGAAGACAGACACCTGTGCTGTCTTCTTTTTCTCTGATTTGAATCTTCTTCCCAACATCAGCATGGCAAGTTGCAACTGATACTGGAGTGGGGGGAAGACAGGAAGAGATGCATGTTTTGGGAGTTCTACAGTCAATAGTCAAACAAAATATATTTTTCCTTCGGAAAGAGTAAATGATCCAAAAGAGAGGAAAAGAAGTATAGCAGCCCAGCAAGACAAAGCAGAACATAAAAATGATGCAAAAATTCTACATGCTGGCCATTAACAACAAAAAAGATAAAATCTCAGAGAAAAGGGATTTAAGACAGAACAGGCTCCAAAAAGAAATTGTGATACATACCAGTAATAGTATAAAACATATATAAGTAATTGTAATAGAGAAATAGATAATAGTAACTGAATAGTAATAACCCAGAGTATATACAATCATAGTATTTAAAAAGTAAGTATGTTATAGTAGTAATGGTCAATTGAAAAAAAAATTATCCAAAAGCATCTATTCCTTAAAACCAACACATCATTGTCCATTCTTAAACTCTTAAGTATCCCAGAAACTAAATCTTAAAAAAGGCCTTCTATTTAATCCATTATAGTTTTTCTGAAAGTCAAAAATGATACTCCCATTCATATTTCCGATGGAAGAAGTTTCTAAATGTGTTGTTATAGGTTATTTAAGTAAAGCATCTTTACTAAAATAATTGTGCAAGGGAATCACTCTTGCAGGTTTCTGGTCTCAGGATTCTCCAAAAGTGGATTCTCTTTCTTTGCATGATAATCTTCTAGAGCTTTTAAAATTATAATTTGTCAACTCAAATTCAAGCTCTTTGTGTTTTATTCTTGGATTCACTCTTGTAAATTTAGTTAAAAATGTGAAAAACAGTTTGAAGAGAATGATGTGCCCCTGGACTTGTTATTCTTTAGTTACATAATCTTTGCCATCTGAATGAGTTAAAAATGTTAAATGCTTAAATTGTGGATGAAAAACATCAGCTAGGAATATGAGAGTGTGTATATAAGTGTGTAAAAAGCTGGATACCAAGTTTTCAGTTTTGTTCTCCAATGGCTTTTTTTCCCTTATGAACAAAATGGGTCTCAACAATAAGTACATCTGGTAAAATAGAGTGAGTTATAAACTGTGGTTAAAATATTAGGCAAAGAAAGGCAATTTGACTTCACTTTGATGAAGAACTTGATACTCATAGGCAATATGGTTCTCTTCCTTGAGGCAGAGAGGCAATATGATTTCCTTTTCCTCATTTTGCCTGTCTTAGCTAGGACTTGCAGAACTCAGAAAAGTAACAAACTTTTGCAGCAGATGGTTTTATACCATGCAAAAGCCTATTCTAGCATAAGGAAAAAATATGCTTGGTCTGCTCTCAGGAACAAGTCCATTGTTGATTTGAAAAAGCTTCAAGCCTTCCTCAAAGTCTTCCTCAAAGTGAAATACTCCCTCAAAGATGTGACAGCTTTAGAAAGTATAGCAATACAGAAAAAGCTATTTTGTAATTTTATGGCCATGCTATTGCTGCCAACTTGTCATATTTTTGTATTTTAAAGACAGCTGATCTGAAAACATTTTATCATCTAAAGCTATTTTGGATATGAATTTAAAGTAACATAGAATCTACTCATTTACTTCTTTTTTTTAAATCATCTAGTTTGCTTCTGCACTTGAAGCAAGAATCCTCTGGAAAAAACTCGTCCAGGAAAGGCCTCATATTGTTGGAAAAGAAAATCCATTCAACAGTGAGATTGCAGCAATCTTCCATGATCAAAGACACTGATCAAGGACCCAAGAATGAGCAATCTTTTTAATTGTTGCTTTCTGTCTCTCTTCATCAGAGCAAAATAAAACATGCTTTTCTTCTGCAAAATTTGATATATATAGAACTCATTTAACAGATATTTAGCAGACATAATAACTCATTAGTCCATTATTATCTTAACTCCAAGTGTAGCAGTTCATACTTAGGACAAGTAGAGGCGTGGTAAAACATACAATAGAAACATACACACAGATTCTTTCAGTTCAAAATAAATCCTGGTTGCTGAGAAAAATGAGGAAGCAAGATGGTACATGGCAAGGAATGAAAAGAGATGAAATTTTTCAACAGTTTCTAGCTGCCTGGTAGTCATTTCTCCTGAGGCGATTCCTTACACTTCTGGGAAATTCTGGAATCTCTTTGAAATAGGTTGTACTCTGGCTTCGCTATGTTCCAAACCATTTCCAGATGTAAGTGCTATGAAGTGAATGGTATGGCCATTAAGTATATAAGGTAATCAGTGGCAGGCATGGATTAAAATGACTGATTGAAATTAAAATGACAGATTAAAATGACTGGAGTGACATCCTGAACATTAAGGCACTCGGGGAAAAACAATATATGTAATTCAATTAGAATTGTGTATGTTTGTTCCTATTTGCTTACGCAAAACATTTGTACTGAAATATTTTATCAGGTAAACTAGGACTGTAAAATCAAAGGGATGCTTTGGATCTTGTGGGTTTGGGGACATAACATTGCTTGCTTACATCATTAAACAGCTTTTTCTGAAGATTGCAATGCAATGGTGGGAAGATATTTTTAGTTTAAGAAGTTGCAGACAGCTGCTAGATGCTTTATCCACTTCATCCTCAAGCACCTTCCTTTCTCCAGGGATCATCTCTCTACCAGTGTGGCCATAAAGTTGTCTCCTTCAATACTTCAGTCTTTGCTCCTTAACACACATAGCACTTCTAGTCTATACAGCACAATCTCATCACAATCTTCTTTATTGCCTAATAAATCTGGTTGTTATACATTTTCTCCAAAGGGCAGATGTCTGCTCATAGGTGCCTTAATCAGTTTGACAGTATGAATCTACATTAATCTTTCCATGGAACAGGCAGTCAGACACTTTAACCTTGAGACCAATTTATAAGATCCATATCTATAAGTGGAGTATACAATGCAAATCTTAATGTTTAAATATGTTAGTTATAGATGTTCTGTTTAACTGACTTCTAATACACATTTAATTGGAACACTGCAGGTAAATTGCCTTAATGTTTCTACTGCAGATTAAAGTGTACAGCTTTATTTATTTATTAATCACATTTCTATGCCTCCAATTTCCAGAGACTCTTGGTGGCTTACATAGATTAGAGGTTATTTCTTTTTTATTTACCCTGCCCCACTTGGCTGGCCAGCGATGTTCATATCCGGGGCATCCTCCGCGACTCCTGCTCCGCCCCCAGGATGGGCGAGTTTTGGCCCGACACACTGCTCTGTCGATTTGCCTGCCGGCAATTTCCCTCCAAAGGAGATCCCCATTAATCTACTCGCATTTTCACATGCTTTCAAACTGCTGGGTGGGCAGGAGTTGGAGGCAAGTGACAGGAGCTCACCCTGTCATGTGGACCTTGCAGATTGAACCAGCCAGAGTGCCAGCCATTTCTGGTTGCAATAACTGGCGGCACTAAGCCGCTGCGCCACCACACCCTCCTTTGCCTTTCCCATTAATATTTTGTTCTTCAATTGTATCTTCAGAGCCTTTATCAACAAACATTCCTATTTTAAACATGCAATATACTGTTCTCTAGTATTGCTTAATCATTCTGTGAAAGAAAAATTCAGGACTATTATTATAATTATTAATTATGGATACTTGATTGGACTGGACAATTTTTATGAAATATCTTTCTAACTTTTCAGTCCATTATTCATGTTCACCTTTCGTTTTTAGTTAACAGTATTAAAGTCAGAATTAAGTTTTTACTAGAAGTGCTTTAAATCTACCTAGAAAACCACTTGGATGCCCATTTTATTAACTTAGTACTCAGTAGAGCCATAAAAAATTGGTATTTTCCACTATGTGAACTTGTGCAGTATTCATATCATAAAATACAATTAATTATAGTTAAAATACGTTTTAAGAACCCACAAAGTAAAATAAAATATCCTTATATTTGTTCAAATTAATACCCCTGAAGATTTACATTTATATATAATACAAAATTGGTTTTTCCTCCTCAGCAAAGGTTAGTTCATGAAGGTTTTAACTATTCATCATATATGAATAAATATATATTTTAAGCAGCTCTACTTTTCTTTCTGATCAGTTTCTTATTACAAGAATAAAACAAAAAGCTAGTTAATCAAATAAATTCTTATAAAACAGAAGACTGAAATAAATTCAAAACTGAATTCATTCAAAAGTAATTCTTTCATAATTAGCTTTAAAATTAATTCATTAGGATTTGAACACATCTGAATGTTTTTGTTAAGCTGAATACTTGAATCAAATGTCATTTACCTTCAGTTCAACAAGCTCTAGTTTAGAAAAAAAGAAAAAGGTCCCCTTTTTACTAACTGCATATTCATCCTGATCTATTTTCCTGAAACGGCAATGTTTCTGAGAAAATCTAATAGTGTGCCACAAATTTGAACCCAATTTCCTCTTAAACTCTAGATGAGAAGGATTATGCTGGGGTGTAGCTCAATTAAGACAAAAATTGTTTGAGGCCCCTTTCTTTGAAACAGATGCATTATTTTTTGTTAATTTAATATTTTATTTCCTCACGGAAACTACCTGATAATGCCAATATTTTTCCAACAGGGTAAAGTTAAAAGCTTTTTGGATCTATATTCTTTCTGGCTTTTCATATTGGAAAGAAACTACCGTCTCACTGTAAATAATGAGACAGAATTATTTTAGGCAACCAGCATGACCAATCTAACTTTTTTCTTTTACAGTGGAACCTCAGATTGCAAGGCTAATCTGTTCCAGAAGACTGCTTAGTCCGAAATGTGGTTTCCCATAGGAAACAATGGAAAGTCGGATGATCTGTTCCACGCCCCCAAAAATATTCACACACACACACACATACAAAAAAAATTTCAACGGAATTTTATGTAGAAATGATTGTCCCTAACATCTGAAACAAGTAACAATGATGAACACATGATATAAAGTAGAAATAGAACAAACTAACTAGCACTTATGGATCTGCTTCAAGGCAGATTCTGGCCTCGGCTGCCGTCCGGTGCCCCCTGCTGGATCGGAGGATCCGCTACCACTCAAGACAAAAGAGCCTTTTCCCTTTGCAACATCTTTCCGGTGGACTTTCCTTGGCAGTTTGGAAATGTTTCTTGTCTTAACCTGCCTCTGTGCTATGAGGGGGAAAAGAGATGGACAGCAGGGGACAGGCTGGATGGTGCCGGGCAACGAGGGGAAATTATGTTTTTGTGTGCGCGCGCATGCTTTGAGGACAGTCCCGGCTGGCATGAAGGAGACAAGAAGGAAGAGAGGAGAGGGAGGGGACTGCCTGAAAGGAGTTTTTCATTTCAATTCTCCTGAAAGGAGAATCCCGAATCCAAGTCTCGCAAGTTCTTTGTCTAGAACGCCTTTCAATTAATTTATGCAGTGAGAGAGAAGATCCACTGGCTCCGTTGTGAGATTTCCCGCGCGAGTTCATGGCATGGTGCTCATCTTGCGAGTTGCTGCTCATCAACCAAAATAAATTTTATTAAATTTTTTTGCTTGTCTTGCAAAAATCTCGTGCGAGGTGTTCACAAACCGAGGTTCCACTGTATCAGGAAACACGCTTGGTGAGATCTTTCAGAGACAACATTTCTCCCAATTTATCCCTTCTCTTGGGAATTTGATGCTGAATTTTACTTTCAAATATTGAATCCTTTCTTCTACTTTCTTGACCTTAAGAGGATAGATTGGGTCTCCGGAAATTGGGGGCATAGAAATGTGATTAATAAAATAAATAAATAGATCTTAGGGATGTGAAAAATGCATTGATAAAGATACAGACCATTCCAAAATATTTTAATTTCTTTCTGGACCCTGCTAACCTTCTTCACACTTTGCCATTCTCAAAAATGATTCAATGGTTTCCTAAAATAACCTCTCTGAATTGGAAGAAACCTGTCACAGACCCTAGACTATCTCAAACCACTCTATTTTGGAGGACTTACTTCTAAAAAAACCTAAGTCATAATGTGGTTAGAAAGGTTGATCAAGAAAGAGGAAATTTTTTTAAAAAATTCCACATTCATGTGTTCACACTTTTTGGATTTGTTATTCATGTGAGCTATATCTAGATCCTGTATTTTGTACTATGGCAAAAAAAAACCACTAATTGGAAGACAATTTTTTGAAAGGCATTTTTATTTATGTTGAAGTCTTCTCCAGTTTAAGAATATATATATATATAAAAAATAAGATTTCACAGAATTATAGAAAGGGGAGAGGAACAGTTGATAGAATATTAGTGTTTATTTAAAGCTATATCAAGTAAAAGAAATGCACCTCTATTAAATTTCAGAGCAAACCCAGCTGCACCATAGCACACTATAATACTGGTAGATAACATCTGTGGAAACTGCATGTCTGCTATTTATCTGAGCAGCCTTGATATTGCACCATTCAGGTTAAATTATTTTTGCTTAGACTTATTTTTTAAAAAGTCCATGGTTCTTTCTAAATATTACTTAACATATTTAAATTGTAAATAGCCTGAGTACATCCATATTGTATTTTATTGTTTGCAGATAAATGAAATAAAGAGTTGACACAGAAGATGAAAATGAGTACATCATTTTAAGAAGGTTTAAGAAACCACTAGATGCTTGTTTGCTAGGAACATGTGCAACATAACTGCATAATTGATCATATTTGTAAACTTATTATGTGCAAAATGCACTTTTTTTGTTTAATCTCATTTGTCTACTCAGATCTTTGACAGTTTTATGCAGTTCTATTCCAGATAGACACTTCCTATACATGACTTATATAGTGATCATCTTTCCGGACTTTTTTTTAAAAAAAATAAGAGTATCAAAATGCACGTACAAATAAATCATCTTCTCACTAAAAATGAACAATTTTGAAGAATTCTTGCTTAATTAAAAAAGGGTCTTTGATAGAGTTCTCTTGGCTTTTATTCCACTGCATGCTAAATATCTATATTTTAAATATAAAAGCCGAACTTTGATACATTAAATAGCGATATTAGAGGAAGTAGTGCTTTGCATACTGCAAGTAGTTCAGTATAACATGCCCTTTCTAAATTTTGAAACATGAAGTATAATGAATGATCCCAAAGAACTTTTATACGAAAATTGTCATTAGAAGAATAGCATTGTTTGTACTAGCCTTTAAAGCAAGCTTTAAGAAGAAAACAGGGTTCAAGGTTTTCCAATAGGGACATAGCAAGCATCAGGTTGCCACATGCGAAGATCAATAAGCACTTGATTTAGCTTCTGCATCCAAAGATTACGCTCATCTTTAGTATCAGCTGACAACCAGTTCCTTTAAAGAAATAAGGGATTGAATATTAATTTATAAATTATCCTATTCAGAAAAAATGGATTGTTATAACTAAGAAAACTATCTAAAATTATTAAGTGCACGTGTGGTTACAAAGTTATCTCTTACTTTAGGATCACAACAAAAAGCTCGCTTTTTTCTACTATCTAGTGTTTTTCTAATTAACAAAGCCACAAATGCATTCTTTCTGTTTCATGCAAAAACTCTACAAAGGGTTTCCAG
>JANHZU010003761.1:5108-18347 GCA_032468055.1 Acrochordus granulatus
GTTCAATGTGTTCAAATTCCCTTTATATAAATGATACCATTGCAAGCCTCTAATAGTGTTTCAATAATCATATATTTTTAAATGAAGCAGGAAAAAAATGAGGAAGCCTATACTGTAACTGGCATAATCTTACATCAGGTCCCTGAAAAAAAAAAGCATGCAAAACATATTTCAATTTCAGACAATCTAATCTAACCAACAAAGTCTGTTTTATTCCCCCAGCTTAAAACTTCTTCCAGCTAACCCTATGTCTCCAGCTAAATTCAGATGGGCACAGGAACAGAAGAAACAGCACAAACTATTAAGCATTTTAATTATTCTTTTACTCCATTATTTTGTTAATGTACCAAGTTAATCAGATACACCCCTAATGCTAATTCAATTCATGCTAAAAAGGGCAATTGAAAAATATCAAAAGATGTACATCTTCCATATATTTTTCATCCCCGAGCAATGTTCAAGGAAATGTTTTTGGGGAAAAAAACAGAATTCATTTTTCAACTCTGAAAGGCACAGGGCATTGTTTTTTCCCCCAAAGGTGATGAGCCTATATAATAACCCTCAAGCAAGAATCTATAATCCTAAACCCACACTTTAAATGAATCCAGGCTCGATACACATTTGCTTTAATCTGTAGTTCCTTTGTCTCATTACACTTTTATTTTAAAAACAATAAGCAAGAACAGCAAATTGTTTCCCAGACTAATAATTCCCAATTTTGAGTCACTCCAGCAAAGCTGATATTGTTATGCATAGATAATCTGGGCCACCAAATTTCCAATCCAAAAGTGGCTCTTTCCTTGCTGTTTTCTTCTTTTATAACTTTGTAGTTATAATGTATTTGAAGAGATACCGGCTGTTTTGTTTGCATTTTTCTCCTTTTAAGCAGGGTACAGATTTAGAAGCACTCCAGGCATCTGAAATCTGTGATATTGCCCAGATTACACTGCAGAGCAAGCAACTGTGAATCCTAATTTCACCGCTACTATTCCAAAACAAAAGCTGAAGGGCTTTACTAAACTTTGATATTGCTGTCACTGTCAGTTGTTCTCCTTGAGCAGTATACTATTAATAAAGAAAGACCACATGCTTGTATATTTCTGAAGTTGAGTGATGTACAGCAGTTTGCATTCCCTATGCCATTCCTTATTTTTAAAATGAGATAATCAGGCCATGAGAAGTTCCCCTACCTCCAAACGAAAAAAAGTAATAGTAATGAGAAGCATTCAAATCAAGGTTGGCTAAATTTTCATGACTCCACAAATACATAAAATATTTCTGTAGAAAAACCAAGCTATAAGCAAGTGCTGGCTTGGAGTTACAAAGACACTAAAAAACACAGGCCAGACTTCTAAAAGCTACAAAGCAAATGAGATACATCAGTCCTCTATGCCAGTATCCACTAACGTTAGGACTTTTAGATTGCAGATGCAAAAATTCAGATGAATACTAAACGGCAGCAGTCAGAGCTTCTTCAGCATATAGTTAGAATTTACTGCAATGGATCTCAACTCGGGGCCATAGGATATTTCAAGAGGGCCATAGGTGAAAAACACGTAACAGGGTGGCCACAGAAAAGCAAACTGTTCTATCTTGCTAATACTGCATTGTTGACACCAGAAAATGTGCCAATTATTGTCCCATGTCCATATCTAATAATGGGATCTGAATAGACAGCTATAGGAGAAAAACAAATTTGGATTGGAGCCATGAATGAAAAAAAGATTGAGAAACACTGACCTGCTGGTCATCTAGATTTTTACAGACCAGATTTTAACAACTTTAACACTACAAAGAACTGCATGAAGAAGAACTGGGCTTAGCAACTCGCCTGCCTGGCACAGGAACTCTGGTACAGGAGGTAGGGCTACTGGGCTCATTCAGGCTGCCACTATAATAAACAACTGCAAACACATGTGCAGTAGGCCACCTCTATGGCCCTCTTGAAATATCCTATAAGTGGGGAGGGATCATAAGTAGCTTCCCCCAGGAAAACTCTGTCCTGCCATGCATTTCTGAGAGCCCCTACCTAGAGCTAAAGCTCATTTTGCATCACTTTCTGTGATAGTAGCATCTTACTTCTTTGCATTTTAAGTCTCTTATGTGTTTAACTGGTTGCTTAAGTACCCACTTATCTAAGGCAGCTACTTTGGTATAATAGATAAAATGCTAACCTAGAAAATGGAAGACTGTGAGTTCATATGAAAGCCATATGCACCTTTTTCAACCGAACCCACCTCACAGGGCTGTTATTGTGGGGAACATAAGAGGTGGGAGCCTCACTTACACTATCTCAAATTATACAAAAATAAAGTTGGCATATGAATTTAAAAAATATCAGATGAACTGGTACCCCAGCTAAGGCAACATTCAAAGGTGAGCTGAAGTATGTTTTTAAAAATCTTGGAGAATGTAGTAAGATTCATAACATGTTTTTTTTTTTACTATTTAAAAGATATGCATCTCTTCTGGGGATCAGCAGTTGCCCTCTACATTTGTCACACAAGTCTGGGGAAGATGCAGTTGCTTTAATAAGCTGCAAGTGGATGCTACATCCATATTGTGCACATTCCCTGTATACACAAAAGGACCATTTTGGAACTGATTTCACAACACTGAGCGTGAGGAATGTCTATTGTAAGGTTTATTCTCATGTAAAGATGTGTAAGACTGCAGATGAGCTTCTAGTTAGAATGTCCTCAATCCCAGTTGGTAACCTTAAAGGAATAATGCTGTCTCAGCTTCAGCCTACTTCACCCACATATACAACATGGAAATATTGGACTGTTTGTAAGGATTAGATAACATGCACAAAACTTTGCATTAGTAGCATGTATCAAAATGGTGATGGCTAATATCCTTAACTCTATAAAACTACAATCAACTGGATGAGTCATAAATTCTGCTAAAGGCAAAACGTTTAGGATTTTATGTAACTCTTGGTTATAGTTGATTCAGACTTTTCAGTTAGAAATGATAGGCTGGTACTGCAGAACTCCAGAAGATAAAACCTAAAGAAAATATTTTTCCTATATTAGGGCAACATAGTATTGGAGCAAAGCATTCCAATAACAAATGATGCAGTTTAAGAGATTTTTTTTTAAAAAATAAAGAAGTAAGGGGATCAGATGGTTATTATTTACTCATATAATTTAGAGCTAAAAGATATGCATGGTAAACTAAATTCACTGGAATATTTTATGGCAAGACTGTTCTTGGCTTCAGTCCTATGTTCTTAATTTTCTAATCCTGATAGTCACCCAGAATTAAGGCACTAGTAGTCTGTGTTAAGCAAACACAGTGATTCCAGTATACTCACTCTTGCTTAAGAAAATAAAACGGTAAAAGTTATCTTGCACTGAGTTTCAGTGAATTAAATGAGACTTCATAGCAGAGATTAATTGTATTCTTCTCCAATATGGGTATCCTCCAGGAGCATGGATTTTAATTGTCAGGAATGTCCATACTAAGAAATTCTGGAAGTTCTCAAAAATGACACCAAAGAGTTAGACAGCTGATACATAATGCCTTTTCATGTCAGGCAGGTCATACCAAGGTCAGCTATCCTCTTTAGATCTTCTAGTTTAGTCTATTGCATATATGTAATTTGTTCTATTTGTAATTTGTTCTAATATGTAATTTGCTCTAATAGATAACATCTATTGCATATATGTAATTTGTTCTAATTGTCTGGTCTTATATTTCAGTAAACAGAATGTGAAATCATCCCTCCACTTTGGGATCATTGTTTTTAACAACTACTTTAGTGGTTTATTTCGTCTCTTTGCACAAGTTATTTAGTCTTCATCTGTCTATACACCATGTCCGTTTTAGGACCAAATCCTTTATTTTCTTTAATTCTTTCTGATAATTTCTTTCTTTCTTGCCTGTTTGTGAGATTAAAGGTACTTTTTCTCATCTGTGGAGTGCACTTCTGTTTCTACACACTGAGCTTTACTGCAGTCTCTTCCCATTCCTCCTCCTTCATCTGTATGCACCACAACCTTCTCTGTCTTCTGTCTGCAGACTAATTCTGTTATTGCAGCATTAGAGCAATTTCTTAGTTTTAAATCTGTCTGCAGACTTATGTTTTTCCTCCTTGGAACTGGTCAAATATGATCATATTGAATTACATGCCTTCCCTCTCCCCCAAAAATGATGTCTAGACTCTAGAAGATGTTTTGGGCAAAGATACATGGACACATCTAGTGAATTTATTTAGCCAAATGGGGTGGGTATTGTCTTCTCTAGATAGCCACATAACTCTTGTATAAGTAATTTACACCATTTATCAAAGTCACAATACACTGAAAAATGTATTTCTGTTAAATATGTGGAACAATTAACAAATGGAGAAAATGGATGTTTTTCTCTCTTCAACTGGATTTTATCTAAATTTCCCAATGGAACACAAACTCCAATTATGATGAAGTAACAGGGGATGAAATACTGTTTAGTATTTTCATTTAGTATTCATTTTCATTTAGTATTTTTATCCCCTCCCATATCTCAAACATAGTGACACTGGATACTTCCATACTGAAGACAGCCTTGCATTCTTAAAAAGATATTGCACTGTCTTTTTCTACAAAATGATTTTTTTAATAAGAAAAACCATAAAAGTATCTGTGTCAAAAAAAATCCTAATTGAAGTTGTTATCTTCTAAATTTCAGTTCCCTTGTATTCTAGGAATGTGATGGGATGGTTGTGTCCTTTCCATTATCTGGAATAAGCTTCTGCCTTCACCCTCCCTCTCTTTAATTCCCAATTTAGCACTTTGGTGGCTAAAACTTCTAGAATTTCCATGTCAAAAATGGGCTGGGAATTTGGGCAGTTGTAATGCCAACACCCCTGGTAGCAGGTCTAAACCCATATTCTTCAACAAGATAACTATATTATGAGCACTTTGCTTTCTGGAGGGGATCTGATTTTAATATCTAGGCATTTTTTAGCATTCTGCATAAATTCATTCTTTAAGAAGGGCTTCTGCTGAATTCAAACCTCCAACAGGCAAGAGGCCTGCTTAGTTTGAGCTCTGTGTGGACATTGAAGTTTCTTATTAGTTAATTCAGTTGACTTTCATCCAAGTATATGGAAATACCTCTCTTATTTTCCTAACTGTGTTGCCTCATGAAACAATACTGGAGATGCCAGAAATTGATTCTGGTCCTTGAATATACCTGAACTACATCTAGGTTTGAAGGAAGGGGACAAAACTAACCACTAGCATTCTTTGCTGACTTTTTGTGAATAAGTAGAGAATAGGAATTTTGTTTGGGTGTTTTTGGAAGGTGGAGGCTCATTTCACTAGCCATGAATACCCAGATGCAATGAGAGTGAAATTTGTGGGCAGGCAGCAAGGATGAATACTGATAGATGATCCCTTTTCTAAGTGTGTTATTTTTATAGATTTTTGGCTACTAAAATATTTTTTTAAATTTCCTCTATTAACATTTGAAATGTTCATAGATAAATCAACATTAAGGCCAAGGCAAACCTATTCACTATTAATCATTGCAAACAAAATTTGTTTGCAGATGAAACAGTACTTTATATTAGACAAATTATATAGTAGAGAAACTAAAAGAACCCATTGCTTTATTTTTTTAGGTATGTATCAGGTTGTCCAATCTATTGAGTTCAACAATTAAACTAAATGCATATATAAATACCACCCAATTGTTAGTCAAAATAAATAAGCCTTTTTTAAAAAAATTCAAAAGCAATATAGACTTTATGACTTAGATTTTGGAAAATATTCTGTATCAGTAATATAAGAAGCTAGTACAGAATTAGGAATGGAAGGGCATATCCTTCATAATAGGTAATAGGGACAGAGTATTCATTAGCCCTTGTTGATTTTGAACTTCTTGAGTGTTCTTTGTGAAAGAAGAATAAGGAACTGTATTCATTACTGAAAATTAGTTAAGACCTCCATATACTTTGTAATCTTTCCACCCTCTAAATCCACCTGTACAATAAAGGCAATGCTGTTCTACATTCCAGTGTGGATAATTATCACTGAATTCACTTTGAAATTGATGATGGTATGTCTTCTGTCCCTAATAAGAAATACAGCCCAAGTAACTTGTTCTACAACATATAAAAAAGCTTTTTCTTCTGATCTTGCATATGGTTTATATAACTAAAAATTTCATGCAGATTTGCCAGATTAACATTCTAATAGTATGTTGGAGCTGTGATAACAAAAATTAAAGAAATAAATCTATATTTATCTGACAAATGGAGTTCTGAGATTATGCATATCCAGTTTATATATTTATAAATCCCATTTTTTTCCTTACCATTTACCCCAAGTAAAAAATAACAAGAAACTGTTACCTTCCCACCTTGACTATTACACACATATGTAAGAGTTTAGAGCACCACAGATATTTCTCCCTGTATCTCTTGCCCTTAACTCTTTCCCTGCCACACTTAACTTTAGTTTTCAGCACTTATTGAATCTTAATGTTTGTCAGTTAAGCAATGGAAAGGCCAAGAAGCACCATGAGTGAGCTATAGTTAGAGCACCAGTTGGACTTAATCCAGCCCAATCAATATGGTACCACTAAAGCTAAAATCCAGAGCCTTGAAATTACAGGTGCTATAGATTTATTTCCATAATAAAATAATGCCTACTCATAAATAATATACAATACACGACCATTTAAATTAACAGTGGCCTTTTAAAGAACGAGTGAGCCTGATGTGCCCAGAAGTAGTCACGTGACCCCTGAGAATCAATTAAAAAAAAGGGATTCTGTCAGTTTTGTGATCTTTAAAGAATTGATTGGAGTCATGGACAACTTTATCTGATCGCAGATAAAGTTGGAAACTGAATTGTTTCGCTGTAGGTGGAATTGTGTTTTATCTCTTTTTAAATGGAAGTTCTGGACCCTTCTCTTCTTTTGGCATCTTTAAGAAAGTTGATTTTGATTTTAAATACTGGAGTTCTAGCACCTGCCTCAGTTTGGTTAAGCTCCAAAGTTTTATTTGTTTTCCATTTTTGTCTGTAACCAGATTTGCAAGAAAGGGGACAGATAAGGATTTTCCCTTCAATCCTCCCCTGGTTTCCCAAAGGGCTGGTGGGGAAGAGAAAAACTGGTAAGTACCACAGTGTGTGGGGGGGCTGCAAAGAGTCCTAATTTTGTACTTGCTGCTCACCCCCAGGCAAATGGGGTGAGCAGCAAGTACAAAACAAGTACACACCTCAGAAGCAAAGGACCTTAGAGGAAGGGGCTGGTTTGATCATGAGGTCACCTTTATTATATCAGCAAAGGGAGAACCTCGTCCCCAGTAAAATCAATAAATCTCGTGTCTAAAAATTAACTATCTAGATCATTGACTATATGGAATGAGAAGCATCCATATGAAATCCTATGACACTAATGTTAGAATCAATATCTCTGATTACTGACTTCCATTTTTTTTCCTCTCCCACTCCATGCAGCTCAAACATGTCAAAGACATCTATGACTTATTTCCATCTTTTACAGGCCTGCCACAGCTGGACAAAGGTGCTGAACTAGGACAGGGGAGACCCAGACTGTAGTCCACCCTCAGCCACGAAAGCTTCCTGGGTGACTTTGAATGAAAGATGAAATTTAAATAAAACAAATAAATTAATTACAACCATGAGTTTTAGTAACCAACAAAAAATAAACAACCCCATCAGAGAGATTTTCTCCATTCCTGAAATTCCATGCTGGGAAAGCTTAGTGACCTGGATTCTGCTCTTTCATGAACAGAAGAGCAACTTCCACATTAAGAGCATCTGACATTTGCTAGAAATCCTGACAAGGGAAATAAAAATGGTAGATTTTTTTCAGTTCTATTTAATTTACATTTTACTTTGACATTAAGTCTAGAAATGTATACCTGCAATTTGGAAAGTCGGGTTTAATTATACGAGATTTGGTGTGCTCTCACATTTTCTGTATGAGTTAATAGAAGTCTTATAGTTCAAACACAGACTATGCCTAGCACAATTATTATAGGGGTAGAATAGTTCCATTCACTGCAGATAAGTAGTTTTAGCTATATCTATTTGCTAAATCTCAAACAATAGCTTAAATGTCAATATCAGGCTATTTTTACCTTCATGCCATTATTCAGGGCAAATTAACTCCATTCAATTACTATTAGCTACAGTTTTCCTAACTTGATGGAAACACTTATGAAAAACCAATACCAGTGGCACAATGGTATTGTACTCTCTTCATTTAGAGAGTACAGGCAATGTACTCTCTTCATTTAGAATATATTTTAAAAAGGCATTTTTTTTAATCTTTTTAAACATGTACTTTTTCACAGGCTTTCACAAAAATTATAAAATCTATTTTACACAGTTTGGATCCCAAAATTAAGATATTTTAAATCACTTCCTCCTTGGCTGCATTCACATTAAAGAGTGAAATTGATTTTATTTTATTACACCCAGTGAGGCACTACTTTGACATGGCTGTGGGGCTTGTGTGCTCTGAGGAAGATGAGAGCTATGTCAGAGGTTCAACCATACTGGACAGGTCTCATCAGAGGAGACAGACAAAGAGTGTCTCCCTCCCATAAAAAAATATGGTGAGACATAATTTATAGGAATCCATACCGGCTCACTTGTCACCTGGGTCAACAAGGACCGCACTAGGTGTTGGACTTCCTGGATATCTGGTGAAGAATAGTCATATACTTTTTCACATGCTTTCATTTATTTATTTATTTATTAAATGTGTATGCCAATGAAATCCAAAGACTCTCATAGAATTTCTCATAGAAATTATAAAATACTATTTTACACAATATGGGTCCCAAAATTAAGATATTTTAGATCACTTTCTCTTTGTCTGCATTCAAATTAAAGGGCAAAATTTATTTTATTTTTATGTTTATTATTTATTAATATTAATCATATTCATATAAATAAATATTTATCTTTTCCAAAGCAAGTCTCTAGATGTCAATTTAAACATCTCTAAAACATGTCTAAAAATCCAGGATCTATAGCACATGATTTGCATAGAGATAACCCCAGTTTAATGCCCCAATATTCCTGATTAAAAAATAGAGATACAGCCTTGCTCTATGTGTAAAGAGGGACATTGTCCCCATCCAACAGCATCTTCAGGAGAAGGTCATAATTGGCAAGATAATGGACAGAACTGGACAGATGTTCAACACTGATGCATGTACATGAGGAAAAGGAATTGAAATGCAATGCATAGTCCATCTTCTGACTGATTTTGAACCTCTTCCTACTGATGTTGCCATCCCATCTCTCACCTCTCCCAGGCCTCCCCAGGATAAACCCCACCCATACATGGTCCCTTTTTCCTTTTCTTCGTTTTTCTATCGTGCATCAGTTGGCTTTTACAAAGTCATACAATAAATAGTTGCACAAATTCAACACCCTCCAGCCAGAACTACCTGGATTGCTCAACAGGAAGGCAAGATGCCCTCCCCAACCCCTCAATCACTGTTATTTAAATTTGGGTCCCACAGCTCTATACAGTACTTGTAGAAAACTGAGAATTTATCCTTGGAAAAGCACCAAGGTATTTAGTTAATAATCTCTTTGCAGGACTTCACCTCCATTGACCCTGCAAAATCTACTGCTCTTCATTTGCAAGCAGAGCTCTCTCATTTTTATTAAAAAAAACAGCAGAGGTGGGAATTGTGAGTGAATACAACACAACTATAGGAGGAATAAGAAAGGTATTCCTCAAAATGGATTGTGGTTATAAATCAGCCCCTACCCATTTTATTTACCAGAGATTTTCTTTTCCTGAAGGAACTAAATGCCATCAAAAATATGGCTGAAATAAATGCTTTTAATGTTCTCCCCTTTTGGTTTATGTTATAATTTTAAACATAAACTTCTCTAAGTTTCTCTTTTTGATCAGGTCATATTCTAAGAGCACAATATAATCCAGCAAGAAAGATCCATCATAATCAGCAGTGATTAGGTATACAGTCAAAGAATAAAGAGGTTAATATACAAAATTTTGGAAACTGAATAAGACACTTATTTATTAGTAAATTCATCAGAACAGGGTCTCTAATAACCATTTTGAACCTCCTGTTATCAAAATGCAATGTTTATAGGTGAACATTTTCCCAAATATAAATGTTATTTGTTTGTCATCAATCATATTTTGAGACATTCCTGTTTCTTTTTCAGCTGGAGATCTCACCTATAGTACTTATAGAGTGGCTTTTGGAATACAGAACTGTGTATTTTTGTGTAGAACAAATGATTACCTGATCAGCCTTTGCTTTGAAAATATAACCCTGAAATTGGGATGAGATGGCCTATGACGACGTATCATGATCCCCTTGATCTAACCCATTAGCATCCAGCTAACACCTCCACCCAAAATTTGTAAAACCACTGACAGTCAGACTTGACATACCGATCTTATTAACCGGTCTGATTCCTTACAAGAAACCGTATAGCTGAATGGAAAATTACATACTTTGCACACAAGGGATCTCAAGTCCAGCCTTTCCTCTCCCTGCAGGACTAGTTAATCTTGGCAATCTTGGAAAATCTCCATTTGTCAGTTTGACAACACTAAACTAGATATACCCATGGTAAAAGGCTATTTTGTTGTGACATAAAGGATGTATGCTTGCATATTCAGGAGAGGAATGGGGAAAAATAGTTTTTTCTGTGCAACCAGGTGTTCTACATAAAGGACAGTCCTCTTTATAAGGTGTTGTCAGATTGTCATGAGATAAAGACCAATCAGAAGGACAAGCCATGAATAATTAATGCCAGGTGCGTAGAGTGAACTATGCACAGCATTTCTGGTCATAATCTTCCTTCCTATACTGAGCAGCATTTCTATTTAAATTATTATAACTATAACACACATGCAGTTCAACACCTTTAATGCAAATCAGCTTCCTCTTTTTTCTTCATGCTGGGTGACTTCTAGCAGGATGCCTTTAGTATCTCATTACCAGATTTTGAGTTTATGCGGACACAAATGAAGGCAAATCATTTGCCTTAAAAGGAAGGCAGTGTGGTTCTTGCTGACCAAGCACAGAAAAGTGGCCAAAAACATCAGTGAGAATGTCTGGAAAAAAGCCCAGTGCGCTTTCAACCTAATAATACTTACAATTTGTCTGTACTTCTGCTACAATTAATTTAAACTATAAAAACCCAAAGGGGGCTCTGAAAAATTTAAAACATATAAACAAAGATTCTATCAACTGCTAAAACAGGCAGGGCAATAGAACTAGTGGCACTTGACTTACAAAGCACATGTACATGGGGTGTATTAAATAAATGCCCTCGGAAACATCCTAAGTGCCAAAGGGTAAAGTGAACTTACTGTACTTCCTTCGGACAGAAAGAGGTTCATGGGCTAATGTTTAAATATTAAGTTTAAATTCATCTAACTGCCATAGGTCTAAGTAGTTCCCATATCCTGATCCTGCTACTTTTCACTGATAAAAGCTCATGCTCCAATTCTTCTTCTGTTAGAAGATTAACAGTAATTATCTGAAATTGGTAGACTCTTGTACTGATTAAAGCATAGCTTCCAACAGCATTAGTAAAAGCATGCTTCAGCAAATTGATCTAAGTTTACTCAGGTTTTACCCACCACCTTTTCTTTCTTAATAACTCCCCATCTCCCCAATTAGGTTTCTTACTTCTCATTGAAAAATTTCCCATTTACAGGTATTTTCCTGTAATGCAAGTAACTGGCAGCAGAATGTCTATTAATGTTATTTAACAGAATGAATATCAAGAAGAAATTAGACTGTGAGTATAAAATAAAGCAAGATAAAATGTTGACTGCACTTTCTTTGTGGTACTATGGACAAAAGATTGAAGGTGCCCCCATACTGGGTACATCCCAAATAACCATTAAAAGACAGTTTAGAAATTGTAACTGTCATGAAGCAGGTTTGGTGGGATATTTGAAAGGGTATACTAGTCAATTATCTCATATCAGTTTTGTATATGATTTATTCACTTCATTTCCAAGCTGAATTTACATGCCAATGGAAAAACTTTTAAATCCATAAGGAAAGTAATTACCTTACTACAGGAAAGGTAATTCTACAGATATCCTTTATCCCGGTGAACTTATCCCAAGACTAATGATTCTCATTCCATTATTAGCAGAAATCTCTTTGATGTGTCATGGTTCAATGCCTTTTCACTTTATTATTTTTTGAAATAACTCAAGGCAATGAATATATCCAATACACCTTGCTCCTTCTATTTTCCCCACAATAATCACCCAGTAAGGTGAGTTCGGCTGATAGAGAATGAGTCATCCAGTATCACCCAACTGGTTTTCTTGGCTAATGTGGCACTAGAACTCACAACTTCCTGGTTTTTAGCCTGTGCCTTAACCACTAGGCCAAACTGGATTCACAAGAAAATCTACCAGGTTCCCCTTTTTAGCACTTTCGGATGTATGGCACATTTTTTTATCAGATTTTTGTTGATCGCTTTGTCTCTGTGTTGACTTTTTGATTGTTTCAAATCTCTAAATGCAAATCTTAACGACACTTTTTCACCTTTTTTACAACTTACATTAAGTTATCTAGAAAATATCTTGGACTAAGATGACATCTTTTTCAGATCAGAAAAAGTGACATTGTTCAGTGACTACCTGTGCAATGCCTCATTTAGAGAATATAATTTTCCAGACTGGCCAGGCTTAATAAGAACTCTAAGACCCACCATTTCTATTTTCTGCATTTATCTTTCATGTCACTAGCCTTAAAACACAGAATACAATGCTTTACAGCAAGAGAAAGTCATTGGAGGATTCAGAGATGACGTGAAAAGAGAATTACTGCTGCCAGAACTTCACAAAAGCTCTTTTAGACTGCATCATTTCCAAGGAAAAGGCAACATTTGGAATAGTTTCAGTTGTAACACAGCATGAAGCACTCTTGATGATCTTTTGAAAATGGGCACGTCCACTGCTGATTTCAAACTTTGTGGAGGTATTCTAATTATTTGACCTCTTGGTTTTGGTAGATCAGCACTTCAGTAACTTTAAGGATTCCATCTAGATGTAAATGTTTACAGCATGGTCTTGGTAGACACTCAGACTATAACAGCTTCCCTCTTCCCATCCCAACCTGGCATCTTTTTGACATGTGCACTCAGCAGTGGAGGCCAGAAGCTGCCTTGAAGCAGATCCATAAGTGCTGGTTCATTTGCTCTATTTCTGCTTTATATCGTGTGTTAATCATGGTTACTTGTTTCA
>JANHZU010003761.1:20577-35558 GCA_032468055.1 Acrochordus granulatus
GTCATTTTTGAGATTGGTACCCCACTTCTCCTTTTCTCACTCTTTTATTGACTGAGAGTTACTCCATTTCTTCCAAGGGATTCTTGTCCACTGTAATAGATGTAGTGGTCATCTGAATTAAATTCTCCCATTCTCATCCATTTTAGTTCACTGATTCCCAAGATGTCAATGTTCAATCTTGCCATCTCATGTTTGATCATATCTGGCTTACCTTGATTCATAGGTCTTACATTCCAGGTTCCTATACAATATTGTTCTTTACAGTATCAGACTTTCCTTTGACTTCCAGACACAACCACAGCTAAGAATCCTTTTAGCTTTGGTCCAGCCAATTCATTCTTTCTGGAGCTACTTGTAATTGCTACTGTATCTTCTCTTCCCCAGTAAGCACACTGGGTGTCTTTTGACTTAAGAGGCTCATCTTCTGACATCATATCTATTAGCCTTTTGTTATTGTCTATGGGATTTTCTTGGCAAGGTTACTAGAATGGATTGCTATTTCTTTTTCTGATGGATTGTGTTTTTTCAGAACTCTCTGCTATGACCTGTGTATCTTGGGTGGCCCTGCATAGTTCATAGCTTCATTGAGTCATGCAAGCCCCACTGCTACAACAAGGCAGCAATCCATGGGGGCATATGCACTCTTCATAGAGAGACATTAAACAAATTTATAAGCAATCACATTCATACTTTAATATATTTCCAATTATAATATTCTTATTGTATTGTCAACAGTGTCATAACATCTATGTCTTCCTTTTCAGAATTTTTTATCCTTGACACTAATATTTAACTTAACTCTCTTTTATATCACTATCATCCCTGTAGCAATCTCAAAAATATTCCTTCAGTGTTCTCTCACTTTAGTTTCGTTCTAAATCATTTCATCCATTTTTATTCCATTAATTCTGCTGGAAGCTTATTATTTAACTTTTAACCTATGAAACTATCATCACTATAGGGATTCCTAATTTCATACTCTCAGGAAACATTGATAATTCCAATTCTTACTTCCAGCAAAATCTTTTAACTCTTATTTATTGTTATATCTACACCTTCTCTACATGTTCATCAATTCATTCTATAAAGTCAGACCATGCTCATGTATTAATCTTTTTCCTCCTTTCATAAAGTATATATTTTTCTATTCCTTCCTTTCATAAAGTATCTATTTTCATTCATTCATTTATTCATGTTCTTTATAATTTAAACTTGTGATTCCAAATCAGAAACTTCTTTATCCAAGAATTATTACTATACGGATCCATAAATATTGATCATCTATTAGCTTCTGTCCACTGAGGCAGAACATTAAGTAAGATAGAAAAGATAGGTTACTAGCTTCAGTTATATTTGTGTCACATGCAACGTTCCCTGCTAAAAAATAAAAACAGCGCTGGTCAATTTTACCATATTTTATTTATTAAACTTATCTGCCACCAGTCTCACAAAGAGTGATTCTTGGAGGCTTACAACCTATATCCATATTTCAGCAATATGCCATAATCACCATATAAACCCAGTTTTATTCCAAGCATAATAATTTATGCAAGCTCCAACCTAGAAACCAAGTTTCATTCCATCACTTTGGAGTAGATATATTTATTGACACATAATGTATACTTTATACTGGACATAATCTATATTTTATAAAGATAAATATTTTATATGACAGAATGCATGAAAAATATAGAATTATTTTGCTTTTTATTTAATAGGTATGTTATAGAACTTTGTAATGGATTTATTATTCTGTTATGCACTTAGAGATAAACTAATGGGGACTTCCTATGGCAGATGTGGTATCTTTAGAGTAACAAGAGATAACACTTCAGCTCTTCAGTGCTTCATAGCTATTGCAAGGCATGTCCCTTCCTTCAGATTGAGGAGAAAGCTGGAACTTAACCTATGTGATATCCAGATGGCTGCTCTGGAATCACAAAAGCTAGAGTTTTGGGATAGCTTATGAGTGGGACAGTTTTTGAAGATCTGGAGACTTTAAGAAATTAAGCTACTTTGAAAATGTCATAAAAGACAAATAATTAAAATATTAGAAAATTAACAATGGAGAAAGGGGAAGACTTTTTAAATCTAAAAGAAAAGTTTAAATTTTTCATGTATAGCATCTATAATTCCTTTAATTGGATTTCACTTTCCCATAATACTTTTTGTTTTATTTTAATTGACTAGATTTTTTGTGGAGACATTTGCTGATGCCTTCAGGTAATATTCTGTAATTAAAACTTTGAGCATTCAATCTGCTTTTTCTTTTTGCTTTTTGAGCTTGTTTTTTTATGCTTTTGATTTTTCTAAAATAACTATATGTAGAATTAATGGATATTAGAAGAACTTCTATGTATCAGCCATTGGAGAAGAAAGGCAAAGAGAAAGAAGATATACCAATCTCTTCTAGTTTAATTAAATTAATTATGATCTAAACAGCCTCAGTCAGTCAGACTCTAAATTAGAAGCTACATTTAAGTCTTTTGAAAGAAAAATGGCTGAAGAAAAACTGGATAAGTTGAATAATTTTATAAAACAATTATTGGAATTAAATAAATCTCTGGAGAAATAAAATAAATTAACACCTGAATGCATTTCTTAGAGAGTAAATCAGAAAATAGAGATATAGAATTTGACCGAAGAATGGACAGTTTAGCTTTGCTGAAACTTAAAGAGAAAGAATTTTGACTCAGATCTGGAGCCATTCCAGAAGTTCCAAATGATGTATTACAAGAAAGTTTGTTCAGATTCTTTCAGATTTTTTATATTTGCAAGAGGATGAGGCTGGAAAGGAGATTGATGAAAATCAACATACAATCAAGACTAGGGATATTTCTGCTGGGATTGATAGGCAAACTATTCGAAAAAATGGCATGGTATTCTGTTCTTATAAATGATAATAGTAGCAAGAACTTCACAGGTCCAATGAGAGAAAAACTCAATAATACTTCCAATGGAAGAATAGTTGGTAAAGTGGATGGAATTGGCTGAGATGCAAAAATTGACGTCTTGCTTCGATAAAAGACATTGATTAATTTAAATGCTAACTAAAAGCTGCTTAATTTTTTGCATAAAATGGGAAAAAATAAAATTATGATAAATGGATGCAGTGCTCATCTCTGTTTCCAAGTTGAAGAGCTAGTATTCATATGAAGACACATCTGTGGTCATGTGGCTGGCATGACTAGATGCCAAAGGCACATGGATGCTGTTACCTTTTCCACCGAAATAGGCAGTACCTATTTATCTACATTTGCATGCTTTCAAACTGCTAGGTTGGCAGGAGCTAAGGCAAACAACAAGAGCTCACCCTGTTGCACAGCAGTGATGGGTTTCAAATTTGGATCGCCATCCTCCCAGCCGTCTCAAGAGTCTCAATTGCTCATGCCACCACACTTCTGTTGCTTTATAAAAGGCAGTAAATTATATGGTTTTGATTAGCTTCTACTGCTAAAAATACAAGTTGCAATAAAGGTAAATGTTTTCCCTTTCAGTCATGTCCAACTGTAAGAGGTGGTGCTCATCTCTGTTTCATGGCCAAAAGAGCCAGTGTTATCTGAAGACATGTGACCAGCATGACTATATGCCAAGGCACACAGAATGCTGTTACCTTCCCATCAATTTAGGTGATACCTATTTATCTACTTGAATTTTTCATTATTTCAAACTTTTAGGTTGGCAGGAAGTGGGGTAAATACTGGGAGCTCACCCCATTATGGGGTGCCTGGGTCTCAAACTCAGGCTGCTGAACTTCTGGCTGACAAGCCCAGCATCTTAATCACTAGGAAACTCCTCCTTTCTTTTGTGATAGGGCTATGGAAATGTGGAGCAGCTCAAATGAACCAGTAAAAAGCATAAAAACATCAATCATTATATCATTATTTTATTTTTAACATAACATACTTGTAATCTATGAGGTGTGGTGGCGCAGCAGATTAGTGCCGCCGGATATGTCACCCAGAAATGGCCGGCACTCTGTCAGGTTCAATCCGCAAGCTCCTCATTACGGGGTGAGTGCCCGTCACTTGCCTCAGCTCCTGCCTACCCAGCAGTTTGAAAGCACGTGAAAATGCAAGTAGATTAATGGGGATCTCCTTCGGAGGGAAAAATTGCTGTTGGCAAATCGACGGAGGAGCAACTCGGCGCGATGGAACACCGAAAGTCGGCGTGAAAAACTCACCTGTCCCAGGGTGGGGGCGGGATAAAATAAAGAAAATGTATAATCACTAACCAATGTAAGCTGCCAAGAGTCTTCAGAAATTGGCAGCATAGAAATATGATTAATAAATAAATAAATAAGACAAAATGGAAACTAGGATGAAGGTAGGAATGGGCAGAAGAACAGATCATGACTGAACCATCTTTATGGATAACCAAGAAGAAATTGCTTCAGTGCTGAGAGTCATGTCTGAAGGTTGAGTCATGGCAACTGGACTTTTCTTTTGGTTCGAGATGTTTCACTGCTTATTTAAGTAGCTTCTTCAGTCTGAGAAAAAGTTGGTTGGGTGACTCCACATATGTCTTCCAGGATAGCTGAATTTCTCACTTATCCTGATTAGGCTCATTAGATGGACAATAGGAGATGTGAATAGATAGACAATCTTGGGATGTTCAACTCATCCCTTACTCATCCCCACGTGGATCATTAAATGTGATCTCCCTCATGAAACTGCGAAATTATCTTAAACGTCCTGGGGACTAATAAAAAAGCAGCATGAAAAATGGGGGATAAGTTGCGTTTGAGGTCTCCACCACTACTGAGGGAAGGATTTTCTGCTTTGGCACAGAAGGATTCCTTCACCCCTCTCTCAAACCACCTATCTTCTCTGTCCAAAATGTGAACATAATTGCCCTCGGATGTGTATCCTTTTTCCTTTAGATGAAGGTAAACTGCTGATTCTGGTTCTATGGTGTTGCTTCTGCTATGCTGGGCCATTCTCTTGTGTAAAGAGAATGTTTGGTTTGTTGTTTGGTTTCTTCAGTGTAGAGCTCTGAACACTCCTCACTGCACTGGATTGCATACACAGTGGAACCTTGGATTGCGAGTATTATGGTTAACGAGTTAACAAGAAAAGCAAACATTTGAAATAAAATTTAACTTGGTGAACAAGTGAAAACTTGCAAGACAAGCATTGTGCAATGAACTCGTACAGGAAATCTCACAACTGAGCCAATGGTTCTTCTCTCTTGCTGTGTAAAAAGTGTAAATTAATGAAACCAGTAGATTCTCCTTCCAAGCAATAACCCTCCTCTTCCTCTCCTTCCTCTCATCTCCCTCACACCAGCCACAACTCTTTTCAAAGTGCAGGAAGATTGACCTCCATCTTCTCTGTCATACACTTCCCTGTCATACACACACACAGCTCTCCTCACATTGCACCATCCAGCCTGTCCACCTCTTGCTCTTTTCTTCTCTCCCTCTCATAGCAGGTAGGCAGGTTATAATGATAAGAAATATTTCTAAACAACCCAGGAAAGACATTACCAAGGGAAAAAGAAAAATATTGTTTGCCCTCAAGCCGTGGCAGTGGCGGATCCAACTGACCCAACAGGGGCCTCCAAGACAGTGGCAGGCTGATCAGCAGCTGATTGATAGAGTCAGCCTTGGAGTGGATCCATTGTAGCTGCTTGGGAAGGAACAAGGCAATAAGATTAGCACTAAAGGCAGCACACCCCTCCTAGGAAAGGCCAGATGAACTTCCTAAGAACTATACACAAACAAGAGAGAACAGAACTTCAAGGCTAGGTGGAAGTCCTCTTACATAAACCAAGGGATCATCAAGAATTAAATTAAATCAGTTGTTATCCTCTTCTCCTTGGGGACCCCTGCCTCAAAATCTTCTAGCAAAAGTTAAAGTGCTGGTTAATGTGTTTTATTTTTACTTTATGTTGTGTATTACTCATTGTTATTTGTTTCAGATATTAGGGACAATTATTTGTACATAAAATACCATTGAATTTTTTAATGAATATTTTTGGGTGTGTGGAATGGAAATGGAATGCATTTATTCAGCACTCTGCAGCCATTCTGGCTGGTCAGTGTTCCAGATCTAAAAAAATCCAGTCATGATTTCCCTGCCATCTATGTATCTATTAACTTACCCTACAATCAAGGGAATTACTGGGAACCCACATTCACCTCTAAGAATTTCACAGATTTATTTTTCTTCTCCTTTGAAAAGGAAAAAAAGACATTTCTCTTCCATCAGATCAGATGAATATGGACTGCAGAATTTTCAGCACAGCACTACTAGTTGTGAATGGTACACAAATTATGCTTTTTGCTTTTCTATAGCTGCAAAGCTCAATTACAGTACATGAATAACCCATTCAGTAGAATCTATTTGAATTAAACTAGCTGTGATGTCCTCTTTTTTCTTGCTTTCTTAGCATATGAATTATTAAGGTCAAAAATTAAAGTGTTCAAAGAAAAACATCCACCCTTTTTATCAATACTCATGTTTACAAATTTGGGACCTTTAAAAAGGCAAGAAAAATGAGAAAGCTATATACTTTTGGTGTCTGTAGTAAATCATTCTTTTTTTTCAATTTAGAACATTATTTGTTTTCACCTGAGGAAGTATTGTTTATTACTGGTCTAAATAAAATCAGTTATTCCAAAGAACTGTTATTGCTTATTTTAATGTGGTCTATGAGTCTCCTCAAATACCATCTGAGTGCCAGAGAGCTCTGCAAGATTTGAATATCATAAGACAGGAACAATATATGCAGATGGAGAATCATGCAGGAAGAAATAAATTTGAAGGGCTTGCTCATCCTAGTCATTCTCTATTTCCATCCTGAAATCTTCAGTCTGAAGTTTTACAATATTCAAACAAAAAAATATAATTTATTAGAATATTGGCTTGTATACAAGGCACCTAACCACACAGTCAAAATTGCCAACAGTTCTTTGGGACATCTTTCAAGAAATCTAACTATCTATGAACAAAATGAGCCAGATGATTCATCTGCTTGTCAATGGTTAGGCTTTTGAAGAAGCATAAGTCAAGCTGTCTTCAAAAAATAAGCAAACCATAGTGTGGAGGAAGGCAATGAATAGGTAGTTTGCAACTGCCGCCTCTTTGTCCTACCCCCAGGGCCATCCAGAGTAATCACAAAAACTCAGAAAGAAGCCACCAGACAAACAGTGCTGTGATTTTTTTGCCAATTTTAAAACCGAAAAAGAAAAAAAGGTATCATTTAAAAAAAATCCCAAAAATGATTTTGACCAAAACTTAGTGAACCACAGCATTATCTTTGACTGCTGCTTTTCGTTAAACAAAAAAACCCTGCTTTCATTAAAAAAAGCTGGGTTAGCATCATCATCAACAGAATCAAAGGACATATGGTTTCAAATCAAAGAAAAGGAGGAATCCAGCTGAATTTTAATTGGCATTGGTTTAAATAGAAACAAATATTGCTACTTGGATGGATCAGCCCTCACATTAAATAAGGTGTGACATTTTACTGACTCATTATTTCATTAATCACTCTTTTTTTTCAGGAAAAGAATAATTATTGCCCTTTTTAAAATGCTACTCTGGGAAGAGAAAGGAAAGAACAAGGATAGATAATCGTCTTCAGATTCTCAGTCTTTAATGTTTTGAAATCAGAAAATCAAAGTAAAGTTGCCCCTCATTTTCTCAGTTCATTATCTTCTTATCTCCACTTGCTCTCTTTGTTCCTTAAAACATGTTCACATTATTCTGAAGTGAAGGGAGTCACAAGCTGCAAAGAACATCAGCTTTATTACCTTTCTTAAATTTTCTCAGTGGAACTCATTCATGTGGGGGTTGGGGGAAAAATCAACAGACAGACAGGACCCTGTCTTCTTCCTAAGATATTCTTCCTAAGATATTCTTCCTAAGATAAATAAATTGTTAATGTTAGGTGATCCTAACTGCCCATAAAAATGTCTAAATATATTAATTCTCTACTAAATTTGATGCATATATTTTGATTAAAAATATCCTCCACCATACCTTTTCATACAAGAACTATAAAAATCCCAATATCTAATTAGAATTTTTTCTAATGTCCACAGTGCTGGACTGTTAGTTGAGTAAATTCTTGTATATAGGCTTAAGCAATAAATCAGTTAATATGAACCTGGAAGTGTGGATCTTGTCTTTCACACCTGACAGCATTTTTATTCAGCAATTTGCCCATCTATTCAAATTTGAATTATTTTTAAGTAGATCTGCCATTTACAGACAAAATTCAGGATGTCTTTGACCCACCTTCTATTACATATGGTATCATTTTTCAGTAGAAGACTTTAAGACTTTAGCTGTACCATATGCTAAATTGAGTACCTATATAAATCAATTAATTAAAATTGTATTAATAAAATAAAATTCTAGAACACTCATTCTTTAATGGACGTAACTGCATCAAATCTTTTCAGATACATAGAAAATATTTTTGATTGAAATATAAAAAAGTTCCTTGATAAACTCTGTGGCTTTTTTCTTTCTGTTTCTATGATTCTATGCATGTACTTTCAATTTCCACTTGCAAATCACTCCACATCTGATTTATGTCATCTTTTCATAAATCAGTTCTATTCAATTTTTAGATCTGCAGCTTAAGAAACAAACAATATTGATTCTGATATGTGCCTTCCATAAGATTAAAATTTTAGAATGCAGAATTTGAGAATTAAATGCTGTATCTAAGTTTAGGAAAATATTCAGTCTAAAGGATAGGTCATTTGGTTTGTTGATTAAAATTTTTGACTGAATAAACTGGAGATCGAAGTACACATGATTCAGAAACCCTGTAACAGGGGGAAGATCAAGGAACCTTCTTTCAAACAATACTGAAAGTTATTCAGCATCTTTACTACTTACTGTGGTTCCTATACTTCATCTACCAATCAAACTGTAAAATATTTAGAATCTCTTTCCCCTTTTCAAACATTGATCAATTAATTTAATCAAACATTGACCAAGTTATTGATCAAACATTTAGGACCTGTTTGTGCGTCCAAATATACATACGCAAATCTCCATACAAGATCTTTTTTCCAGATGTCTTTAATTTTTCCTTACAAGTCTTTCAACAAAAGGAGGTCCCTCACATTTTGCTAACAGTACATTCAAATTATATTCACTTATGTCTTTACTTTTTTTCTCCTTGACAGGACAGATTTTAAGTCCATTGTTAACTGCACTGATTTTTGTTGAACAACAATAACTGAACACATGAAAGGAAAGCGATAAAGAGAAAAATGAATATAATTACCAAACTCCTTCCTTTCTTTGAAATCCACGAGCTGCACCATAATAAAGGTAAAGGTTTCTCCTGCCAGTGGAGTCTAATTCTGATCTCATTTCCAATTCACAGCTCATCTCAAATTCACAGTCAAGGAATCCAGTGTTATCTGAAGACACTTCTGTGGTCATGTGGCTGGCATGGCTACATGTCAAGGTGCACAGAATGCTGTTACCTTTCCCACTGAAGTTGGTATCTATTTATCTAATTGCATTTTTACATGCTTTTGAACTGCTAGGTTGGCAGGAGCTGGAGCAAGTAATGGGAGCTCATCCCATTATACACCAGTGCTTGGGTCTTGAACTGCCAAGCTACCAACTTTCAAGCTTAGTAGCCCAGCATCTCAACTACTTGGCCACTGCACCCCTCTTCCCTCAACTGCCAATCTGCTAACCTTCCAGCCAACTAGCCCAGCAACTTGATCACTTGCCACTGTGTACCATAACACAGCAAATCATTAAAGATCACTTTGTTATGGAATATGTCTTCTAAAGACCTGGCTCAGTGGAAAGGGAGTAGCAATATTTTCCTGAGCTTCCTGGCAATTCTTCATTCCTGGGGTATTTTTATTTATTTATTTATTTAAATGCTGCAGTTATATAATTTATATATAACTGTAGCTACAAAGCCTATCCTGCCCCAACCCAATGAGCCTGTCCAACATCCTCAAGTGTGATGGAGAAACTGTGTCCCATACTTGACACACATTCAACTGTAAACTCAGTTGATTCCTGGAATATTCTTGCCTCAGGAAGCAAAACACCTTGGACCAGCCCTGGTCTACTAAACCATGTTTTTAAAATTCATGTTTATAACCATGTGGAATAAAACCTGGACAAGCAGGTTAAAACAGGGGAATCCAGGGTAACAGCTCTACGCTTAGCATACTCTGAAACTGGAATATTTCTGAGCTGAGTATTCAAAAATCCTGCAAATGCACTACTGCATGATAATATAGACAGAATCTTTGAAGAATACAGTACAGTATATATTTGAAATAAAGGAAAGCCTCTCTTGAGTGCCTCTAAATGGTCTGCATGGTATATGTAAAACAAGAAGTTGACATTTCAGCAATAAGCACTTTTCAAATGTCAGTGCTATTAGAATGTAGATTCAGAAATTGCAAATTTAATTCTCAGTTAGCTATGCTACTCACACAGGTAGGATAGATCAGCAGAGCCAATGGAGAAGCCTTAGCAAACTGCCATTTCACTGACTCTCCTACTTTGACAGCTCTTCTTCTGTCATGCAGCTTCTTAATGGCATTGACAGATGGCTGTAAATCTGTCATTTTAATTTCCCAGAATGTCTGAAATGCCAGTAAAGGTAAAATGGTTATTGCCCTGAAACAGGAACATGTGAGCCCCAGAGCAGATGCACTGGTCCTGGTACTGAGTCCAGGTTATCATTTTCATTGACTTATCATAGATATTCAGAATAGAAATGTCTCCTAGTCCTGCATCCTATTTCTTTCCTTCCAAAAATCTATAGGATATTCAAATATGTTTAAATATTAGCGGCCATCATGCTAATTTTTCATTAAAGATCACAGGTTACTTCAAATAAAGCAATATGTTTCAGTGCAGATAAACAGAATTTTAAAAATAAGATACTGCTTACAAGGATATACATTTTAAGACAGAAATTTAAGGCATTCAAACATAAAACTAAATACAACCTTTTATGGTTAAAAGGATTAAAGGATGTGCTTTTCCCCTAGATTAAAGGATGTGCTTTTCCCCTAGATGCTAAAAACTGAAAAAAAAACATACATGTAAATCTGCAGTTACACATTTTTTGGAATTTTAACTCTGATTCTTTTAAATAAAGTTTAAAACAGGAGGGATAAACAGCTTACATGTTTGCTGAAACACTTTAATCAGAAGGATGTAACAATGGAAAAAATCTGCCAATAGAGTATGATGGACCATGAGAAATGCATGATTTTCAGCTTGAAATTGAATAGTAAGACTTTCTTTAGTGATAAAGGTAGAGAGCTAAGAGGAGCTAATTAAAGTAGGTGTAGAATCATACCTGACTTAACCATTTCCCAAAGAAAGGAAATACATCATGTATAAAAATCAGAAATGTGCACGATCTTTCCATATTCTAAATAATGTCATCTAAGCACATTTAGAAAATTATAATTTTAATAGAAATGCAACAAACCTCTCTATGGGGAGAAGACTAGGACCAGATGATTGGATGAACTGCTTGGATGGTGTACAAGCAATTTCAATACCCCATCAGGTGCAAAAACCAGGCCCAGGTAGTGAGATTCAAACTAACAGATTTATTAGCTCTTGCATATTTACAAAAATCTGTCTAACTGATTTTTGAACACTTGCAGCTGTGAGATAAAATCCAATGGCTGTTAGGAGGGGCTGGATCTACTATGTTTGAGACCACGCAGAGACTCAAGACTGATTCCCTGCTTCACACTTCCCCCTGGTTCAGTCCTTTCTTCTCCTACAGCCCCTTTCTGATTACACTTCCCACTTACAGCTTTTCATTCTTTTAAACCACTAAACTTGAATAGATAAATCTTCAAACAGGCTTGACCATTATAACTGTATGTAGGATAAACTAGAAAACATTTTATTCTGCCCTCATCTGCAAAACATAAGGTAAGTCTTTCTGAGAGGAACAGTGAGTTTTTCTGATTCCAATGACATTAAGTGACATGGCTTTCTACACAAGGAAATAAAGGCAACTGTCTAAGACAATCAAACTGAAATTTCGGGGAGGATGTATATGGACTAACATAATCAGCTGTATATTTTTAAATTAACCAAAGCGAGAAGTTATACAAATGTCAGCTACTGAATAAAACAGAATTTTCCTCAAGTTGGACTTGAACTAGAAGCTTTCAAATTTAGGAGGCTGGCTCTTGTACTCCCTCTCCCCAAAAATTACTGATAGAGAAGAATTCACCAAGAAGAGGCGAGTACACTCCTGTCTAGGCAAACAGTGTTTGTTTACTCATTTATTTATTGTTGTTGTTCAGTCACGCAGTCGTGTCTGACTAGGTCTTGAAGAGTCAGACACGACCGCACGACTGAACAACAATAAATAAATAACACCAGTCCTCCCTGTCCTGCACTGCCTCCCGAAGTCCACCTCAGCCCACACCCATCACACTAACTATGCTATCTATTCATCTCATCCTCTGCCATCCCCTTCTCCTCTTCCCTTCAATCCTTTCCAGCATCACAGTCTTTTCTAATGAGTCCTTCCTGCACATTATGTGGCCAAAGTACTTCAGCTTCAATATCTGTCGCTCCAATGAGCAATCAGGGTTGATTTGCTGCAGGATTGACTGGTTTGATCTCCTTGCCGTCCAAGAGACCCTCAAGAGTCTTCTCCAGCACCACAATTCAAAGGCATCAATTCTTCAATGCTCAGCCTTCCTTATGGTCCAGCTCTCACAGCCATACATTATTACTGGGAAAACCATAGCCTTGACTATGCAGACCTTTGTCGGCAAGGTGATGCCTCTGCTTCTTACTACGCTGTCTAGATTTGCCATAGCTTTCCTCCCAAGGAGCAAGCGTCTTTTAATTTCATGGCTTCGGTCACCATCTGCAGTGATCTTGGAGCCAAGGTGGTAAAATCTTCCATCATTGCTAACAAGACAAAAAGTTTTGTTACCAGTGTTTGGCAGTTGTTCATCACTTCTACTGTGAGCCAGAAGTAGGTGTACCTAGTTTTCTGTGAAACAAAGGGAACAAAACATTGATATGCAACGAACAGGGTCAGCTCAGAGCAAAAGCAAAAAGTTCATCCTCCGTCTTTAAAACTCCTGCTGTTTGCACAAAGGAAAGACTACACAACAACGTATGAATTATAGATAAAATCTCGGCTCTTCACAGCAAAGTACGTAGGCTTTTGAGTTTCTGTCAAGAAGTAGTCTAATTCCCATTAAAAAAAGGTAAAGGTTTCCCTGCCAGTTGTGGCCAACTCTAGGGGGCAGTGCTCATCTCCATTTCGTAGCCAAAGGAACAATCTCCGTTCGTTGTCCGAAGACAATTCCATGGTCACGTGACTGGTGTGACTGTACACCAAAGTGCATGGGTCACTGTTATCTTCCCACCAATTCAGGGGGTACCTATTTATCTATTTGCATTTTTACAAGCCTTTGAATTGCTAGGTTGGCAGGAGCTGGGGCAAGTAATGAGAGCTCACCCCATTATGCGGCAGCACTTGGGTCTCAAACTGCTGAGTTGCCAACCAACAAGCCCAGAGTCTTAACCGCTCACATCACCATGTGCCCTTTTAAATTATTAACTAAATAATTTCCATTAAACGTGGGAATTATTCTGAAGAAGGAAACGTTAGGCTTGCCTGTTCATCAGTAAGTCTCGGGTGGCATTTAACAATGTGCTTCCTAGCATGGTACTGTCTTTTCCATTGTCTGCTGTGGTTTATGAGCTTTTGTAGAGTACAGGGCAAAGAGATGCCATAAACCAAAAGTACAGGGAAGAGATCAGGTGCAGGGTTAGATAGATGTTATAGGGGTATCATCAAAAAATATTTGTACCTTGAGAAGAAAGTCCCATTATATCCAAGGAAGCAAATTTCCAAATGTGGTCATTGCAAGTTCTTGGTGCCTGCATTTTGAAGTTCAAATGTTGTGTGTTGTGAGTCTTTAGAAATATGTGAAACTGGCAAAGCACGTTTGTGTCCCGAAGGCAATACAGAAGCAGTCCTAAATGAATGACAATAGAAGGGTTTTTAGAACCCATGCCTTTCAAAAGGGGAGGGAAATAATAAAACAGAATAAAGCAAACATTGTGTCTAAGCTGAACAAATATCTCTGAGTGTCAGTCACTCCTCCCCAGGACATGCTAATATCAAAGAGCAAATATCAGTAATTCAAGGGGGAATTACTGAATGGAAATCTCCTGATATTTGGTGACATAATTAAGCTGTCTTACTGATGTCCATTTGCAGTAGTAAATCCTACCCACCTTTCTTCACACAAAATGGCAGGAATGGACCTTTACACAGAGTTAGAGAAAAACACTACTTTTCTCATTCTAGGATGGCTTTATAACTGAATCAGAAAAACAGAAGGCTGGAAGAAATGTATGACCACCATCTCATTTTGAAACATTGCTAAAATAGGGGGGGAAGTCCAAACTATCACCTCTAGGACAAAAAGAGACAAGGACATCCATAGGACTGTACCTACCGTCTGGGCATTTTTCACTTTTCTGGTGGACACCCTCGACATTGGTCTCTTAGGAATGTTGGGATTTTGTTGCCATATTTCAGGCATTGTCCAATGATTTGCTTATTTCATAATAGCTAGCATGGGGCGGGGGACACACAAAACCTACATTGTCCAAGAGGCAAAGTGATAAAATTGTTCATCCTAGCCATGAAGGATGTTCTTTATTTTCCTGACAGATTATTTGGGCATCTGGACTGAGGACTCTTCCATGATTTGAGGAAAAGCACAAAAGTGTCATGGTCCCAACCAAGAAGGTGCCAGGGATTTGGACAACAAAGCCCACCAAATCCTGCCATTGAAGTCTATCAAATTGCAATCCAAAACATTTACATGAGGTGATGTTGCTTTCCCCTGCTATGGAGTATTTAATATTGGCTACATGTTAAATATAATATACATACAAAGCCTTTCTCTCTCTCTCTCATTCCTCCCTTCCTCCCTCCCTCCCTTCCTTCATCCCTCC
>JANHZU010003761.1:83082-97429 GCA_032468055.1 Acrochordus granulatus
GACCTGTCCAGTATGGTTGAACCTCTGGCAGAGCTCTCATCTTCTTCAGAGCACACAAGCCCCCCAACCACAGAAAGGTGGTGACTCACTGGGGGGGGGAACACTGCAGGTTTTAGTAATTAAAAAATAGCCCAGGATGATAGTGCTCTCCCTCCCACATCTGAAGGCCTTGGTTCATGCCTTAAATAGGTGATTAGTATCACTACAGAAGTCTATGATCTTCACAATGTATATGTGTATATCTTTGTGACTGCAAGTATATATTTTTTCTCTTTTAATTCCTCCTGAACTCAAGAACATAACACTCCCTTTTCTAATTTCATCTACTGAACAACAACTTTGTGAAAACTGCAGAAGACTCTTATATCTTACCTAAATCATCAATTTCTTCCCAATCCTCATTCAATTTCTTACTATTGGCCCAGTGAGGCACCTCCTTGATGTTGTTGTGGGGCTTGTGTGAAGTCAAGTGGGCCTTAGGAAACATTGCTAACAACAAATCTTGTAGAGGGGTGATATTCCAGCTGAACTATTTAAAATCCTAAAAGATTATGTTGTTAAAATGCTGCACTCAATATGCCAGCAAATTTGGAGAATTGAACAGTGGCCACAGGATTGGAAAAAGGCCAGTATACGTTCCAATCCCAAAGAAGGGCAATGCCAAAGAATGTTCAAGCTACCGTACAATTGCACTCATTTCATGTGCTAGCAAGGTTATGCTCAAAATAATACAGGCTAGGCTTCAGCAGTATGTGAACCGAGAACTACCAGAAGTACAAGCTAGGTTTCGAAGAGGCAGAGGAAATAGAGACCAAATTACGAACATTCTCTGGATCATGGAAAAAGCAAGGGAGTTCCAGAAAAACATCTACTTCTGCTTCATTGACTATGCTAAAGCCTTTGATTGTGTGGATCACAACAAACTGTGGCAAATTCTTAAAGAGATGGGAAGACCAGACCACCTTACCTGTCTCCTGAGAAGCCTATATGCTGGTCAAGAAGCAATAGTTAGTAGCAGACACGGAACAACAGATTAGTTCAAAATTGGGAAAGGAGTATGACAAGGCTCTACATCATCACCCTGCTTCTTTACCATATAAATACATCATGAGAAATGCCAGGCTGGATGAATCACAAGCCAGAATTAAGATTGCTGGGAGAAATACTCACAACCTCAGATATGTATATGATACCACTTCAACGGCAGAAAGTGAAGAGAAACTAAGCCTTTTGATAAGGGTGAAAGAGGATGAAAAAGCTGGCTTGAAACTCAACATTAAAAAAACTGGCAACAAGTCCCATCACCTCCTGACAAATAGAAGGGAAGAAATGGAATTGGTGACAGATTTTACTTTCTTGGGCTCCAGGATGACTGCTGGTGGTAACTGAAGCTTGCTCCTTGGGAGGAAAGCTATGGCAAACCTAGATATCACCTTACTGACAAAATTCCATCTAGTCAAAGCTGTGGTTTCCCCAGGAGTAACGTACGGCTGTAAGATTTGGACCATAAGGAAGGCTGAATGCCGAAGAATTGATACCTTTAAATTGTGGTACTGGAGAAGATTCTTGAGAGTCCCTTGGATTGCAAGGAGATGAAACCAGTCAATCTGAAAGAAAATCAACGCTGATTGTTCATTGGATGGACGGATACTGAAGCTGAAGCTCAAATACTTTGACCACTTAATACAAAGAGAGGACTCGTTGGAGAATACCATGATGCTGGGAAAGATTGAAGGCAAAAGGAGAAGGGGACAGCAGAGGATGAGATGGTTAGATTGTATCAACAACAATAACTATCGGCACCTCACCCTAAGAATATTAGAAGAGTATTGCTCACCCAATCTTACTGTATCCATCTAACCCTACTGCTAACATCATCTAGCCAGATATTTCTGAGAAATTTTAGAAAAGTTGTCTCCAATTGTTGTTCCTGAGTGATTGATTGACTAATTGACCAAATGATTGTGTGCCATTAAGAAAGGCAATGGCCAGAGGGCTTCGAGGTCCTCTTCAATAAAGTCACTGTTAATTTGTCAAATTCCTTCATCTATCATCCTGCTGATGTAAAATGAAGTTTTTTTTGTTCATGTTGTCTTTCTCCTTAGCAACAGAATGTTCCCAGTGACAGCTACTTCCCTTATTGGCCATAATACTTAAAATGGAACTAATGTTTTTAAAGACAGAATAATTATCTATACTAAGCTGGAAGAGATATTACATATTAGCAAGTGTGCAGTGTACTGACTATATACCACAAATACCTTATGTGCAGTGTTTTTCTGATTGCACATGTGAACATATGTTATCCTTGCAGAGTGATAACATATTTCACACACACACAAATCATAATTGTAATCATGTTATTTTGCTTATTATCAATGCTTTGTAAGTCCACAAGTACCTACAAAAGGAATATTGATCCACTCAGGGTATGATTTTTAAAAAATAGGGATATTCACTAGCAGTACAGAAGGAAAGTAGATATGAAGCAACTAGAATCAGTGGCAATTTATATATCATACACAGTGGTTTAGAAATTAAATTCCAAATTTTGATAAATTTGATATATGAGGGATTAATATAATTTTCCCCTTTTCAGTAACAGGTTTTGAAAATTCACAACCATCCCTGGTTATACATATACTTTTTTAATATATGCCAATTTAGGTTTAAGGGATTACAGCAAAGATGGGAAATTTAATCCAAATTCCTCTTATTTTTGACTGCTGGCCATGTAGTCTGGAGTGGATATTGATTAGAGTGTTATGAGATTCAGGCCACAGTCTACTTTTCAAGGATTGCATTTCTTAAAGAGTTAATGCTGATTTTCAGAAACCAAAGTTTTGAAAACTGTTATGTTCTTATTAATGCATTTCTCTTCATTTTGTTTGAGTTGAAAGTACTGCTGTAATGGGCACTGACAAATGGTTAAAACTTTAGATTTTCCTTCTCTATAAGACATACAAGTGAACAAAATTAAAAGGAGGGTCACAAACCTCCCCTTCCTTTGTGGCTCTCTTGCAGAAGAGACCATGAGCAGCAGCATCCCTTCAACTTTTGCTTCTGTGAGAAAGCTCTGGATCCAAAGAAAGCAAGCCAGAAGATGGTGATGATAATGACAATTTTTCTTGAGAGCTGGGTGAAATAACACTGGAGTGGTGGAAAGGAGAAATATCAAAAACGATGAAGTGAAAAACCACTGGCTCCATTGTACATGCATTCTGAAAAGACAAGATGTCAACAAGATTCAAAATAAGTCCTCAGAGAAAAAGGGCCTCCAAGCCCAGCATGTCGACTTCAGTGCTCCATATAAAAGAGGCAGAACCAGAAAGGAATCAAGAAGCTTCAGGATCTGACTTTTTCCAATCCCCCAGACTTTGTCTCACAATAGTACTTGTGGAGTCCTAGTCCTTGATTATTTTCCTTAAGTTTCATTACCAAACTAGGTAACATCATCAGTGCTAGAGGGGAATGAAGTTTGCTCTCTTTATAGAGTGCTGTATAGTATTTGTAGGGGGACATATGGAGAATGGTGCCTGTTTGACGAGCGTAACTTCACTTTGCTCTAACAAAGAAATCTCAGTTGTTCAAACAACCTCTAGTATTCACTGGGAATGTTAATGCCTGGGGAGTATTTTACATAGAATCTGATGAATGTGAGAATATACTGTATCTTTTACAATAAATAAACCCACTGCACACCAGGACTAGACATCTTTCCTCTCCTTGCCGCTTTCTGATCTTTGGATGGACCAAAGTCTGTGATTTTTGGAGTAAAAAAAGCAAGAGGAGAGTAGTTGGCACTCTGGTCCCTACAGTCAGTGAATGGTGTATGAATGGCCATGAACAGGACAGGAAAAATATTTGTAACACTTTCAGAGTGTTTTGACTTTCACATTTATCATTGTTCATCACCCTTGGCATTTCTGGTTGAGACAGATTAGCTCCCAGACAGACTTTTCTCCATCAGCATGCTAGCTTGTAACATATGCACTGGTAGATAGTAACTGTCCTTCTCTGAATTGTAAAATATATTTTAAGAAAAACTCGGTTGCATTATCTTGCTTCACTAAATAATTATAAAAAATGAAATAAGCAAACATAGCAATCATTAAATGCTGATAGACGAATTTTGATAGCGAACCTGCTATCTATGCTATAGACAGTATTATTTTCAGGAATCCATCTTGCACATTCTGGTGACTAGTCTGGGACAATATGTTACTAGCTGATATTCAGAAATAAAATGAAATATGTAGTTATGGTTTTTTAGATGTGGAAAAGATCTTTGAGAAGGTGCAGTTCAAAATCTGAGATTAAGTTTTGGCAAAAAATAGATTTCCTTCTTTGTTAATGAATTGGATTAAAGTGTGCTATTCTAATTCTTTGGCCACAGTTATTATAATGGGATTATTTCATTACCTCTCAAGAAGTCTCATGTCCACTATTGCCACTTACATTTAATTTGATACTGGATATTTTTCTGTAAACAATTAAAGGGGAATGAAGTGGTTATTAATTATTTGCAAGAATGTTAGATAAAGAGTTGGAATACCTAATTAACAAATCAATCATTTCTAAGCTGTCTCACGATAGAATATGGGCAGTGAGCAATACAATTTCAACAATATAATTAAACATATAATACAATAAAATTCCTAATAAAAACAAATTTAAAAACCTTAACAATCAAGATTCTTGAAGGATATTATGTATGATTCCTAAGACCTTAAGATGATTTTAATTCAACAGAATATTTTTTCATAATGCCTGGACAATTCAGAGAACATTTAATATATATATATGTCAATCTAATTGTGTTGGAAGTGTAAAATGATGGAGGGCACACATGTGTATAAATTTGAACTTGCCTCCCAATGTCCTATTTTGTTTTCATATCCATTAATGTTTAATGTGGTTCTGGGGAAGAATAAAGTTTATTATTTATTAAACTAGTTTAAATATATAAATGTGATTCAAAACAATGTATCCCAAACTTGGAATCTATTGTTATACAGAGAACAATGGATCTACTGAACATCTCTTACAAAGAAATGACAAGATTTACAATCTTGGATTAATTATATGTGTTCACTTTTTGCTTTCGAATTGATTCTGTTAATGTAATGGAAAGACCAATCTATATTTTTCCCTGTTATCAAGCTTTATTTTATTTAAAACTGAGCTGTTTTCTATATGGATGACATATTTTTGTCTGTAATTTTTTCTCTTGTATTTCTTATACTTCTTGTTATTGTTTAATGTTGTGTTTTCCTGTGTATTAAAACACATTACCATAGATTGGGGTTTGGCTTTCATTCCTTTGCACTGCTTATAGTTAGTTGACTAAAACAGCCCATAAATTCATAATAAATAAATAATAAAATAATAAAAGGCAAATATAATTACTTTTCTTTATGATAACTATTGCATTTTATGTTTTTGATTAAATGACCTCACACAGAAATTTTCTCATTTAAAATAACTAAATAAAAGCAAAAATTGTACCAAGTCCATTATATTACATTTCTTTTAATTGCATTATTTGATCTACAACATACCTGCTATAAGTCAATTATATCCTTTTTTTCTTCACCTTTAAAAATGTTCAGAGAAAATTTGATAGATAGCATTACAGGTATGCCCCATTGCCCTTTTAAAGGAAAAATTATTTTTTTTAGCAACTCACAGCAATTTTATGCTGGGAGCTTTTACGAGGCTATGGTTCCACACTACTGCTTTGAATAAACAGTAATGTTAAAGTTGGACTCCAGGAAGAAGAAAAAAAAGACCTTCTTGTTGCATTCTATTTAACAAACTGATGATTATTGTGAAGAGATTTGGGATATAGTAAATATCACATAGAGGATGTGTTTATTTGGTTCAATTAAGTGCCTCTGAAAATATAGCAATTAAATTCAAATTAGTGCAAAGTTGCCCTTTATCTTCATGCCAGTGCCTAAATGTATTGAAAGGAGAACATTCTTCACCAAATTACAGCTTTATCACAGAAGAACAAACTGTGTCACAGACACAGGCTCTCTTTCTAGGGGTGTACCTTTTCTTACAGCAGAAGGAAAGTCATATGTTGAAAAATGAGAACCATGGACCTCTGACATGATTGTACAAGCCCTAATTTTTTTCGCAAAAGGATAATTTCCCTGCCCACCTCTCCATATTAAATCTTAACCTGCCACTATCCATTCTCAGTAATTCTGATGCGTATAAATTCTCCCATATACACACGCACACATGCGCACACATGCACACTATATTATTTAATATTATCAAATCCAAGATCAGTCAGGACCAAGTAACCTCCTTGCTGTCTTCTGGCTCTGAATGCTTTGGCTTTTTAATATGCATTTTTATCCATGTCACAACTATGATGCATGCATTGCATACCTGATTTATCTCTAACCAAGACACATAAAACAATTTAAAAATATGTTCATGATAAGCTTATAAGAACTTCTTTGAGATCTGGGAAATATGAATGTTAAGGAATTAAATAGGGGCTTGTCATTGTTGAGATTGTTTTAACTCATGAAAATGAACCATTTGTACAGGTGTAGGGGAGCAGCTAAGAAGACAGTCTGAGAGGCAGATACCACCTTAAGCTTGTTGGCTTCCTCCTCACTCCTGGTGGTTTATCATAAATCTAGTCTTTTTCATTCTTTTGTATTTGACAAGGTCTTGAGGGCTTGGCATTCATCCTTTTCTATTCTTTTCAAAAGTTAAGCCTGGCCATCCTGCTTATAACTGGTGAACCTCCCATACCCACCCGTCCACTCCAAATTAAGCTGCTATCAAAAGACTAAAAAAGTCAGACTATTTTTCTTTACTCTCATGTCAACAATGAAAGCATGATAGACATCCCACAGTTCAGCAAGTAGAGCCTTCTCTATTTAAATTATCTGCAGAAATGAATTCCGCTTTCCATCTCCTTGTTTACAAGGAGTAGAGCACTGCTCTATCCACCCCAGAATGATATTTGGTCTTGATCCACATTACTTATGTATGTTCTTTTTTAATCATTTAAGTCATCCCTTCCTATCCTAGTCCCTTTCTGATAACTTGTGTCTATAACTCAAAAATGTTCAGTCAGCATAGCCTTTGGGTCATCCGAGCACATTTTGTGGACACTACATTGGAAAAGGCAGATTTTGGTAATGGTTATGAAATTACTCAAGCTTTTGAGCTAAAGCATTACTTTTAGTTGTATCCTTTGCTATTAATCAGCAGTGTATAGCATTGGCTATTGTAAATGGGACACCTGGGATGTTCTTGCTTTCTTCTATCAGTCTTTTTATCTTTTTTCCCTAGAAAGAGGGCCTGTAGCTGTGACACATTTTGTTCTTCTGTGATAAAACTGTAATTTAGTGAAGAATGCTCTCCTTTCAATACATCTAGGCACTGGCATGAAGATAAAGGGCAACTTTACACCAATTTGTGTGTTTTCCACTCTTACCTACTCTCTGTCATTTACTTCTGATAGAAACTTCTGGTTGGTATTTTTCCCTTATATTTTAAAACGTGAATGCTACTTTCCCAACAGTGTCTTTGACAAAAATCAGCCACTAAACTGTAAACAATTAAACTGTGTAATAAAACACAATCATTACAATCCATCATTTTAATGAAGTTACAAACCATTAAAAGCACCTGCCCAAATCAAAACATACTAAAGAGCCATTTTTATATTTGTAGATGAAAAAGACTTTATGTTCCTTTGGAAATATTTTCAGCTTTTCTTTTTACTGTGTTACCATTTCAATCCCTTTAATCTAAAACTTCTGCATAAATGTCTTCACTATAGCCTGAAAAAAAAAGAAGTCATAAAGGCATTGAAACTCAGCTTACAAAGCTGAAAACTATGCTAATAAAAATGGTACAAAGTTAATACACTGGAATTTATCTAGACCTAATGGCACAGTTACAGCTTATTTCTGGACAATCAGACACAGGAACAGGGCAAAAAGGAAACAAGCAGATTGAACAGAAAACAAGAGTAAACAGTCTTGGGTTTTAGCTCTTCTGAAAAATGTGATTGTTGTATTGCTTTGTAGCTTAGACATGGCCATTTATTATTCATTTGCTGGCCGTACCAAGAAAAGTTCTACAAAACTTAGCTTATTAATCTTCTCCAAAGGTCAGAGCAAGATTTAATTGCCTTCTAAGAAATTAAATCAACACCCCATGGATGACCGAATTTCACCGCTGCAATGTGACATTTGACTAATCTAAGATGAAGTCAAAGTACTTTTATTTATATTGTTTAATATTTGCAGCTAAATTGCCAAGGATTTTTGGCATTTCTGAGGCAATCCACAAGCATTTATCAATGAGAAGGGGAGTATTTAACCCTTCAAATTAGGATTTCCCCTTTTTCTTGACAGAGCATCAATTGTTTGTGGTTTCTTTTGTATAATACAGAAATAAATGGCTTCATCTGATGTTGCCTTTTGAAATTAACATGTTGAGCTTTTACTTATTATGTATGTGGAAAAAGCAACCAAATAACCCTGGTTGGATTCTTCCAGTTCATTCACTGTTGACCATATTTAGTAAAACGAATAGGTGGGAATAGAACCAACCCCATAAGAGGAAAAAGCTAGGCATTTACTGCCTTTCTGAAGGACAACAGGATTGGGACCAATTATGCTGGGAGGGGGGTAGTGAGTAGTGAGGCAGGCAGCACAAAAGTCTTTGTCTCAAGGAAGGGACCCAAAACAACATAAGTATGATAGACATTGTCATGCAAAAATCAGCTAGTGATCTAAACTCTCTTCTTCAAGATTAAATGTTCACCTGGCAGGCAATGGAACCTATATCATGGGAGAGGGGAAATGATTCTAAGATGTATGGAAATTAGCTATTTATACACTGCGTGTATGAACAATGAATGGTGGCAAGAAAATCTGCATGTCTTATTTTGCAAATAGCAGTTGAACATTTATTTATTTATTAAATTTATATGCTGCCAAAATCTGAAGACTCTTGGCGGCTAACAAAAACAACAATTAAAAACACTTAAAAATAAAAAATAAGCCCATTAACCCCATGAGACCATAGTCTTGGGTCATATAGCCTAAGACATTTTAGTTAAACGCATGCAATTCTAATTAAATGCATGGGACACTGAGACTTTCCTGTGGACTCCAGAGTCAATGTCAGGCCCAAGAAGTTGCTTTGCAAGGTTCACCCAGGTCTCCCCTTGCAGAATAAAGGATATGGAGTTTAAATAAAATATATTTTTCTTCTTATTTAGGTGTCTTGGAACCCTGGAATCTTCTGAACTGCATGGGAATTCTTTTACAGCACAAAACGTGTTGAACTATTGAGCACACAACAGAGGGGAGAAAAGCCATTCAGAGTGCCTTCCATTCAGTTTCTAACCTCGCTCTTCAAGGAGGTTCCTTTCCCTTTTTTTTGTTTAGGGTTGAACAAGACCGAGCGTGTCATTTTCTCTGCAATTGATTTAAAAGACCAAGATGTATTTTTATTTTGCAAATAATAATAGTGGTTGTAGTTTAATTAATTGTATTTATTTATTTGTATCCTGCCTTTATTACTTTTACAAATAACTCAAGGCGGTGAACATATTTCACACACTTTCCTCTTCCTATTTTCCCCACAATAACAACAACCCCGTGAGGTAAGTTGGGCTAAGAGAGAGTGACTGACCCAAGACCACTCACCTGATTTTCATGCCTAAGGTGGGGCTAGAACTCATGACCCCATGGTTTCTCTCTTAATTATTGAATAGATATATTATCCTTTGTTTAAAAAAAATATCGTGTGGTCTGAGGAATTAAAATAAGATCCTAGGCAAAGGTTAAAACAATTCTGACCAAAGGAAGATTTTCAGCATAAGAACTGAATTTCTCAAATCAGTTCATATAATAAAATGGTGGAGATGAAGAGGAAGATTCTGCAACCAAAAAGCACTTTTTTATCATAAAAGAATATACAGATAATAAAAAATGATGAAAAATCATTATGATAAATTTATTTATGATGAAAAGCACTTTTGTATCATAAAAGAATATAAAGATCTCTGTTGCCTTGTAAACCTAGATAAGTAATTACCATACGCATATACCCATGTACATGCTTACCACCTCTAAATGATCCATCTTTTTTTTCCTTTTTAGATTTTGTATCAAAGATCAGAAGAAAAAATTGTTGTCATAGAAAGTACACAAGAAAGTAGACAGATAAAAGAAATGGATTTATCTGCTCCCATTCATTCCTTGCTCAGACACATCTTTCTCATGGGAGGAGCTTCTCCTTCCTGGGTCCATTTATTGGTATTCTCTGATAAAGCCACCTCTCTAGAAGAAGCCAGCTAGTTCTAGAGAGCCTCTGGCCCCAAACAAACAAGGAGCTACTTGTCATGATCTTATTTGATCTCACTGAATTCTTGCTTGTTTTTGGCCCCCATCAACAAGGGGCCATACAGAGTCTCCATGTACAATCCATACATTTCACTTTTTTTCCTCTCTGCCTTTCCAGGCTGCTCTTTCAAAGGACTAGCCCAAGATTGATTGATTGATTAGATTTTTATTCCAGCTTTATTACTTATAAGTAAATCAAGGCACTCAACATACTTAATAGTCCTTCCTCCTCCTCCTTCTTCACCATCGCAATCACCCTGTGTGGTAGGTTGGACTCAGAGAGAGCAACCAGCCCAAGTCATCCAGGGTTTTCCTGCCTGATGGAGGCCTAGAACTCAGAGTCTTTGGTTTTTAGGCCAGGACATTCACCACTACACCAAAATGGCTCTCTCTCTCATTTCTGTGCAGCAGAAATAAGAAGTCTTAATAAAAATGTCCAGGTAATTTTAATTTATTAAATTGCAGGACCTCATTGGTTATGTTTCCTTTTTGGAGCTTTTATGTTTGCTTCAGAATATCTACCAACATGCATGTAATTATAACTGTCCATCTGAAGTGCTGAGAGCACTCTTTAAAAGACTCCATTTAATATTGCAAGCTTTTAAATGTAATTTCAATGACCTTTTAAAATGTTTCAATTAATATAAACATCCTGCCAGGCCATTATGCATTTGCTATGCCCTGCCCAATGCCTTTCTCTTTCTTTCGCTTCACGTCACCTCTTCCCCCTCCATTTTGCACTGGTTGAGATAGCATGGCTTAATGTTTTTCTCATTCCAGAAATATTTTCTTGTAATAAGAAGTATTATTACAGAGAAATGGTTCTTGGAAGACCAGTGGGAGGCAGCCATTTGATGAAAAGAAGCCATATAAGAAGGCACTTAGATCTCATTTTCAACCACACAGAAACTTCAAAACAGTTACAAACATTGCGAATGGTAAAGAAAATCCAACTCCCAGGCCTGTATTCCATTAAATCCATGGTGAACACTGGGATTAAAAGTCAATATTTATTGTCCTTGGCTTTTGAGCTCCCCCTGAGGCTCATCCTCAGAGAATGAAAAAGAACCATACATGTACACTGCTGCAATCCGCACTCAACAATTGCAGAACAAACATGGTGCCAGGAGCTCTTTAAATGATTAATTCAAGTTGCAAACATTATCAAAATCATCTGTCTGCCTCACTTTGTGAAAAAAGGATTGTTGCCCAGGCCTCACTTTCTGAAACAAGGATTGTTGCCCAGCCTTTATATCTGAAAGGATTCTGTCTCAGTATATATATGATAAACAAAAGTATAATTCAAGCTTCTTCCAGAATGTTTCTTCATTTTCCTAGCTTCCTCTCCAGCCAACTCTGAGGCCAAATACCTATGTGTCCAATCAGACCAAGAGGCAAATGAGGTGAAAAGAGAAAAGATGAGAAGAAACATGCATGACAAACTTTGTTCTCTTCAATACTCCTGCAATCTGGAGGAAAACACTTTTCTGAGCTTCTATTTGCTTTGATCTCTTGAGATCCTGTGTTGCGAAACAGCTTTCAACTTCCTTCATTCAGCTGAAGCAGAAGTTAAGTCTTGGGGAGCCATTACTCATTAACCCCTTTGGGATAAATAAAAAAAGTTCATTGCCTTAATGACAAAGAAGACAGTTTCAGAGGAAGAGAAGAAGCAAGGATGTCCACAGAAGCAAGGCTCTGAAAGCAAAAAAAAGTCACGATGGCAATCATGCATTTGCAGCCACCATCTTGACTCCACCCCACCCCCAACACCTATTATCAACCATTCCGGCAATAAAATAACTGTTTAGAAAAAAGCTATGATTCATTAATATATCTCCGTACCTATCATGTCTGTATTACAATCTGTTATTTTTTTAAAAGCCAGGAAATTTACAAAGTTTACACATATTTTGCAACACGTATCTTTATCATACATTTTTAGAATATTTGGGCATTTGAACTTGAGACAGGTTTGACTGCCCTCACAACTGCTGCTCCTTTATTTTATTTTTGCTTCTTCATTACTTACTCTTAAGTGAATGATAAAATATTAACACTTGGGAGTTTTCAAGATGTCAAAAAACTATTATTGGCTTAGGGAATCTAATCAATGGGAATATTGAATAATTCATCCCCATCATGTTCTTTTGTTTTTTGGATAAGCAACAATAAATCAGTAAGAAACAATAAATAAAAAAAATCAGAAGAAGTATAGCTAAATCTAATTTATATAAAATCATTCCCTATGCTTCTTTATGCTTTTCTGGTCATCTAACCTTGCTTTTGCCACCTCCACACACCAGTTCATAATATTAGAACATCACAGAGAGAGATGAAGTTCCAAAATAAAACAAGATGATGAGCAGTGATGTTGTGATTCATCTTCTTCCCAAAGGACTAAGGTCATGGCATGGTCTAGAAACACTCCCTCTTTCTCTGACACATCTTCATCTCTCTGCAAACATCTTCTGGTTTTTGTCAGCAGTGATAAATGAAGGAAAAGAGGGAAATTTGTCTTTCAAAAAGGGGTTGCAGGTGACTCCAAAGGTAGTCTGGTAGTCTGCTAACATGGATTGGTGCCAAAGATATGTTTTTCCCCTTTGGGAAGTAGGAAAAGCTATCTAGAAAACAGGGTAGAGCACAATCAAACTACATGGCTTGCTCCATAGGTCCATCCTACTCCTCTCAGATCTGCTCCCAAACATTGAAAATTCTCTTTCCAAACACTTCCTACCTTATTTCCTGTGACAGCTGAATATAGAATTATAAAGGCATGGAAATCAAAAACAAAATTAAGCAACCTTCTGATTTTGCCTTTAAAAAAATATGCAATTTGACTTTAATCTGCCAGCTGTTTTACTCTGCTTATACTTCCATAGCTCTTTGGATGATCATATTCACTGTAATGTATTTGCAGGGAGAAGATGTCAGAAGAATGCTATCTCACTGCTGTTAATTTTGCTCAATTTGGACAAGAAAATTGGGCTCAACTAATTTCATTATCTGAGATACAGTTTTAGAGATTTACCACTCAGTCAGTTCTCTCACTCCTGCTTCCCATTTTTTAGGATAAATAATATTACAAATATTTATCCAAACAACCATGTTTCTTTTTTGCTCTGCACTCTAGCTTCCATTCCATTTCTATTTATTAATAAAACAGCTGTTGATTTAAAAAAAAATCATGCTGCAGCTCCTGCTTCTTTAATCCAAACTAAGAAAAATTAATACTTTTGAAGACAAAAACAAGGAGCAAAGAAAAACAAATCAGTTGGGTGGTGAGCAAGATTGTCAAGTTAAAATGTTATTGTCCTGTGCTTCCCTTTCATGAGTCAACTTCCCTGGATTTCTCATTGGTCATAAGAACTCTGCTGAAAAGAATCTGGAACAATCCACAAGAATAGAACAAAAAAATATGATTATGTCCCATTTAGACGCTTGGTGCAAAAAAAACCCTGTGCATCTAGGGTAATCTACTGATACTCTTTTCTTTTTAGCCATCTCATCTTCCGCTGTCACCTTCTCCTTTTGCCTTCAATCTTTCCCAGCATCACGGTATTCTCTAATAAGTCCTCTCTTCTCATTAAGTGGCCAAAGTATTTGAGTTTCAGCTTCAGTATCTGTCCTTCCAATGAACAGTAAGTGTTGATTTCCTTTAGGATTGACTGGTTTGATCTCTGTGCAGTCCAAGGGACCCTTAAGAGGTCCCTTAATTGCACCACAATTTGAAGGCATCAATTATTTGGCATCACCCTTCCTTTTGGTCCAGTTCTCACAGCCAAACATTACTACTGGGAAAACTATAGTTTGACTCTACAGATCTTTGGTGGCAAGGTGATGTCTCTGCTTCTCAAGACACTGTCTAGGTTTGCCATAGCTTTCCTCCCAAGAAGCAAGCGTCTTTTGATTTCATGGCTGCAGTCACCATCTGCAGTGATCTTGGAGCC
>JANHZU010003761.1:106297-118914 GCA_032468055.1 Acrochordus granulatus
AAGGAAGGAAGGAAGGAAGGAAGGAAGGAAGGAAGGAAGGAAGGAAGGAAGGAAGGAAGGAAGGAAGGAAGGAAAGCCTTGTTATGTAATAAATATTGAGTTGGGATTGATACATTTTTAATAGAAAATGTTTATAATTCAAATAAAGCAATTCTATTTATTTATTCATTATTTTTTTTATTTATATTCAAACCTACCTCAAAACCCTACAGGGTTTCTTCATGTTTTGCTTGTAAGGTAATATTTCTATTTCAAAGAGCTATCATTTTCTTTCCAAATTAAAATGGCTCTATTTTATCATCAAAAATATTCTCCTTAGGAGAATCATGTGCAAGTGTGAAGCATTATTGAATACCATCAATCCCTATTCATAATATTATATTACTGATGACCTTTCTCAATAGTTAAAAAAATCTAGTTTATTTACAGCAAATTAAAATTGTAATGGCACTGTAACATTTTATGAATATTTGTTTAATCCTCTGAAAATTGTAATGTCATATTTGGTGGCATTAAAATGTTTTATTTTGTATAAAAAGGAAGGTAACAGAGGTTCACACACATACACATATACAAAAACTCACTAAGGGTGCTTTTTCCAAAAACAGTGTGCTCCACCACAGAAATCTGTCTCTCTTACATGCTTCCAAAGACATTTTAATGTACCTTAATAACCTAGCTCTTTATATTGCACTTTATTGATGAATTTGAAATCGGTGCTGGCTTTTAAATAGACATTTCTCTCTCTCTCTCTCTCTCTCTCTCTCTTTCCATTTGTCTCTATTTTTATTCTCTTAAGTTGGCTTTAAAAGGTATGATTTTCTGATTTTAGATACCAAGATTATAATATGTAAACTAATACTAATTAGTTATAATTAGTATTAATTATATTATATTACATATTACTTGCTAATATGTAAACTAATACTAATGGATGTACAGCTCACAAGGGGTTTATAGCTCATAAGGAGTGCAGTGGCTGATCAGCAGCTCGAGTTCAAAATTCAAGAGTTACCATTTAACAAGGTGATCTCCCATTATTCACTCCAGCTCCTATTAACCTAACAGTTTGACAGCATGCAAAATGCAAATAGATAAATAAGTACCATCTAGGTTGGAAAGGTAACAGTGTTCCATGCTGTTAATAATCATGGCAAATAATCATGCTGCCCACATGACCATGGAAGCATCTTCAGACAACACTGGCTCTTTGACTATGAAATGGAGATGAGCATCACCTCCCTAAAGTTGGACATGACTGAAAGGGGAAACCTTTACTTTTTTAAAGGCAAATATTTATAGAAATATTATAAGCAAGTGCACAATAGTCAAAAAGATTCTTTATGAAATATATTTTTGACTGGTTTGTCTTAGATAGCATGTAATAAAAAATTTCAAAATGTTTTTGAAATGCCTTTGCAGCCATATTCTTTCAGTTTTATAAAAGCCCATCAGTTTGGAAAGAAGTCACTTTTCCTCTGTCCTCCAAGGAAAGCTGATCTTGAAAATGTCATTAGGACTATTCAGAGATTCCAGTTGGACATCTTCAACAGAGATCTGTTCGATTTGAATCAGATTTGTGAAGTGAGAAGGGATCTGATGCAGGTCCACAGACTGAACTGGATAGCCCTAAATGTATCTGAAAGTTTCTAAACAGATTTGGAGATTTTGGTAATTATCTGCTGTTCCTGAGAGTGTAACAAGTCAATGCTGAATGCTGTATGTCCAACATTACAGACAATGGATTACAGTATTTGGAAAATACTGAAGGGATTTTGATGATTTTGATGATCTTGGTGACATTGGCCTGGGGTTTAAAGATAACAATAATCATGATTTCAATATGATCATGATTTTATGAATAATTTTACCTGGGGTGTAAAATTATTCATAATCACTAGATGGCAGCAGAAATATACAGCAATTTCTAAATCTTTTCCGCCATCTAGTTGTCTGTCCAGATATGAAACATATTTTTATTACTGGCTGATCATATACGCCTCTCAACTCCAAATGTATAAGCTGTACAATATGGGACAGATATCACTCTAGCACTATTAATTCTAGGCCATATGATTTAATTTAGGCTGCATCAATTTTTCAATCAAATATATGAACTGGGAGATCCCAAAACTCATTCCTGGGAATGGGGCAGGTGGAGAGATTATCTCAGGAGTTCCCATTTTAATATTTCCTTTTCAACAAAGAAAAGAAATTTTAAAAATGTGCTCAATAATCTTTTAATAAATTAAAAGTATAATTATAAAACTCATTTTTTGAGTTTCCTGACACAGCCATACATTTTTATCTGGAGATGATTGGCTCCAAATGTGTATTGTTGTTGTTAAGCAAAGGAACCAAGATGGCATGTTACATGTCTTTTTCTATAATGGTTTTGCTACAAAGGTAAAGGTTTCTCCTGTCAGTCATGGCGACACTAAAGGGTGGTGCTCATTTTCAATTTACAGCCAAGGGTGCAGCGTTTGTCTGAAGACACTTTCATGGTCATGTGGCTGGCATGACTATATGCCAAGGTGTCCAGAACATTTACCTTTTCCACTGAAGGTGGTACCTATTTTTCTACTTGCATTTTTACATGCTTTGAACTACTACGTTGGCAGGAGCTAGAACAAGTAATGGGAACTCATCCCGTTACATAGCAGCGTTTGAGTCTCAAACTGCTGAGCTGTTGACCTTCCAGCCAACAAGCCCGGCATCTTAATGCAAGTGGAAGTTTTGATTGACAAGCAACTCTATTTTACAGTCTAGATTTTTTATGCTATTTATGTTTCAGAATATTCTTCATTTTCCTCATTTTTTAACTTTATTAGAAGTTTGTATCAATGTATGAGAAGGTTATAGTATATATAACCCTTGAGCTAAAGAACAGCCTTCTGCAGAATTTGTGTCTATTTGAGTCTAAGATCCTTCATTAGATGATGCAGAGGCTTATGGAGTTGTCCCACCTCAGCCCTGTCACTCTCCCTCAAAAAAATTTGAGAATTTTGGAGAATTTTTCTAAGACTGGCTGAGGTAAAATGTCACAGTTGTCTGGCTCAAACTTAGCTAGAATAGTGTTTTGGAAAAAGCTACCATCCCTGCTATTTTTATTTCTTTCAGTTAAGAAATAAAGCATTTTAAAACTTCACATGCTTTGAAGTTTCCCATCGCAGTGTAGAGTAAGTTTCTATATTTCTTTGCTGCCATATAGTGGCTATCTGGATTTTTGCAGATCCAAGAATAACATGGGCAATTAAGAAAACAAATGGCTCACCAAACATAAACACCATGTTGTCACTTGAAGCACAAATGACCAGGCTCAAATTAATCTTGGACACATTACATGTTGTCTTCACAACATGAACAATCAACAATCAACATAGTAGGTCTATAATAGTGTATGGAGAGATTGTTTCTGATATCAGATCTTTAACCCTGTGGCAGATTGAAGTGAATCTGGTTGCTGACAAATCTAGAACCTCACACTGAATCAAACCCTTTTGAACACTTGCATCTCCAATCTGATTTAATCAGTGCTTATTCACCTGGCCCTAAAGAATGTTCCAGACTTCCCACCATTCAAGGGAAGAAAAAGAAAGAAAGCATAATTTCCCCACTACCTCACTGTAATTCTTTTCTTTTGCCTTCTGTTGCCCAGCAACCTGTTTTAGTCATTTGAGTAAGCAATCATACTTGCCCAAATAGTTTTCTTCATCTTTAAAAATGACCTCCCCCCATTTCTTAATCATGGTATGCATGTGTCATGAAGAGGAATGCATCATATCATAGCTTTCCCATTGCGTAGATGTGTAGGATGTAGATTTTCCCTCAGGAAACCAGCTGGTTTGAAAATATGCTGGATGTCAAATTGATGCTAGTGCTAGATTTTTTCTTTTGAAGTCAAAGGGATAAGCAGAACTGTCATATAGACATATGCGATCTTGAATGACTAAGCCTTGTACCTTTAAGTTATTGCCTTCTACTCATGTTCAATAACTCCAAAGGAATATCATGATATTTAGCCTGCACATGTCTAGTTTAAGTATCAAGATGATTCACAAATGATGTTAATGTGAGTCGATGAATCGAAGAATGTACGGAAATACATTCCCTTATTGTCTTCAACGTAGGATTTTTTTTAAAAAAGGAACAAATAGATTGAATGATATGCTGATACAAACATATCCATATGGCAGTTCATTCTATATTGTCTCTCTCATAGCTCATATGAAAATCTCACAGCTAAAATTAGAAAATTTTAATGGATATTATATGGCAAAAGCAATAGACTCTTGAATACAGAGAATAAATGAGAGATGGAGAATCTATGGTGTTGCTTAAATTCAGCTCCCAGCGTTGGTCATGCTAAATGGAGCTACTAAGAGCTGTAGTTCAGTAGGATAAGAAAACCCCAAAACCTGGTATAATTCCTACTGTTCTCACAGATTATAATAATAGAAATTAAATAAAAACAGAGGAGAATTGTTGGCATGATCAGATAAATTTTTAACATTTAGACCCTGTACAGAAAATTGAGGATTTAGCATGCTAGGTATCCACAAGATATTGAGTAACAGTTGACAAAGTAAACATAAAGCTGAGTTTTCATGGGTGTATGATTGTAACTATAAATATCACACTAGAGGCAGGATCAAACACTTTAAGACTCATAAACCTCATAACTTTCATGAACTATGAAGGTTCTATTGGACTTTCCATTCTGGAGTTAAAAATCACAATATAAAATGTTAAACATTTGGAAATGGTTTAAATATAGAAAGCCCTTTCTTGATTAACAGAGGGAGATGACTTACTTTTCCATAGGTAATCCTTACTCACTGCATACCTCTAAACTGACCATAAAAATTTGATTGAACTTAATGATGTGAATAAAAAAAGAACTGCAAATCCTTCTTTCTTTTTCATTATTCAAATACAGTTCCACTTGAGATATTGTGCCTAAGGGAATCCTGGCAGACAAGGGTCTATACTGAAACACTGCATGATCTCATCATCCTGCTGAAGAATTAACCAGAGGCTCTAGGAAAGCAATTAACTTTTTTTTTTAATTGGAATGAGTATTAGAACCAAAACATTTTTCTCAGTTGTAATTTCTGGACTCTTCATACACATTATCCTGAATTGTTTATTAATGACTGAATGATTTAACTCTAGGATTAAAATGAAGGCTATTTATTTATTGATTTATTTTATTTTTAGTAGTTTACAACTAACTGCTTACAAGTGTGTGAGAAATAATTTTAAGATCACATATTGAGTCTAAGGAATCATAGACAAAACTGATTTTATTTATATCCCACCTTTATTATTTTATATACAACTCAAGGTGGCAAACATATTTAACATAAAACAGTGAGGTGGGGTTGGACTGAGAGAAAGTGTTGCCCAAGGTCATCCAGCTGGCTTACATGGCTAAGGTGGGACTAGAACTTATGACCTCCTGGTTTCTAGTCTGTTATCTTAACCATCATGTTTAATGTAAAATGAAGATTAGTTTTATAAGGGAAAAACTACCATGATCATTCTTCAGGAAGACTTGTGTTGGGATACAAATAAGGAGAAGGTGTTTTAGTTGGTTCTTTAAGACTTCTTACCAGCTTTAAGTAATCTGATTGACCATAGTATCCTTCTGGATAGGCTATGTGAATTAAAATATCAAGACGCTGAATTGTAATGGTTCCCCTTCTATTTGGATCACCATTTCCAGGACAGAAGGGATGCTGAACAATAATTACTCTTCCCCATGCTAGTGGTACTATGAAGCTCTTCAGACCATTAATTTATTTCCCATGATTTTCAAAACTACATCAAATTCCTGATAGAACAGGAATGTCTGGAGATGTGGGTTGAGCTATCAACAGTTTGATAGTAACACCTAGTTCTATTTTGCTTTTAATTTAATGCTGGTGAAATAGTTGTTGTATTCCTGTGTCTGATCACAGTAATTAATAAGATATTGGCCAGTAAACTGGGACTGACTCCAAACAACAGGAGAGGTTGGTGGTCATTTGTTTCTCTGATTAAATAGTGTTCACCTTATCTTTGGTGTGACAGTAGTTTGTCACCTGCTTGGTATGCCAGTTCCTTTCTAATTCAAGGTACTGGTTTTAACATTTAAAGCCCTATGTAACTTCTGGCCAGATTATCTGAAGCAGCAGATCCCCTTTTATTTGTTTGCTTAGATAGTAAGATCAGTGGTCCTTTTAAAGGTTTCCTTTCTAAATATTCTCAGTTGTAGAACTACAAAACAGAAGGCTTTCCTGAGTGACAGAATCCTATTTAGGCATGTTCTCCCAAAATTGTCTCATCTGATCCATCTTATTACTTTTTCAGGACTTCTGATTTCCTTAGTCTTTTCAAGACTTTCAGATCTTTATCTTATTTTTATTTTACTTTTGACTCTATATTTGACATTGTTTTCATCCTTGATTGGTGGTTTTATTTATGCTTTATTATGTGCTTTATGAATCTGTATGTCTTGTTTTTTAATGTACCTGTACACTACCAAGATAACTTCAAATACAGGAGCATATCAAAGTGTAAGAAGTAAACAAATACAGTATATCAATATTATTTTTCCCAGCATACAGGCTTATACTTCAGAATTTTTTGGTTGAGATCAAACCAGTCAATCCTACAGGAAATTAACTCTGATTGCTCATTGGAGGGACAGATATTGATGCTGAAGCTCATAATGCAAAGAGAGGACTCATTGGAAAAGACTGTGATGCTGGGGAAGACTGAAGGCAAAAGGAGAAGGGATGGGCAGAGGATGACATGGTTAGATAGAATAGTCAGTCTGCTTGGGCAGACTCCAGGAAGTGGTGCAGGACAGGGAAGCCTGGCATGCTGCAATCCATGGGGTGGAGAAGAGTCGTACACAACTGCACAACTGAACAACATAAATCAAGTATAATATTTTCTATTGATCCTAACCCACAAGGACAGTTCCTTATAAAGGATATTACTAATTTTGCCTTGGAATCCCTTTGATGGAAGCAAATCAACTCTTGTGTTTGAGAACATACTTCTACATTTTTGGGAATGGACATGAGAGAAGGCATTTGGCAGTTTCTCTCTAAGAAGGATAAATCTCTCTTTGACTTTCTCTTTTGAGAGCATAATCCTTGCTGGCAATCATGGAAAGAAAAACAGTGGGATGATGGCCAACACTCATACTCCATCTTTCTCTCTCCTTTCAGTGATTTTCCCCAGTGACAGGAAGTTGGCCAGGTTCAAAGTGCTGGCAGAAGGAGAAGTGGCAGTTGGAATCAGACTCAGATAAAAGGAGACCAGAAAGTAGTTCCACAGAGAGAAGTCCCATAGAAAAGACAACCCTAGAGAGAGAAAAAGAAACAGAAACATAACAAAACGACCTGGTAGGGTGAAGACTTTTCTTCAGCCCTGGGAATCCACAGCATTAAAGAGAAGTAAAAAGAAAGAAAGTCAAAAGCCGCACTGGGAAGAAACAACTTGGAAAATTGGGACCTGGACAAAAAGAAGACTGTAACAAAAATTAGTGACAAAGGACAGCAATAAGTGCAGTATCACTTGCCATCTGCCATTGTAATGCTAACAATAGTTTAACTGGCTTTAGGCTGCCTTTGTAGCACAGAAGAGGATGGTCAAAGGCAGAAAGGTGAAGAATTGCATAGGGGAGAGTCCTTAGGATGTCTCAGCCATCAATGGTCAAAAGAGATAATCCCCAACAGCAGCTGCTATCTTCTAGAAGGAAACAGACCACATCAGCCTTCACTCAGTACCCAGCCAAACGAAGCCATACATGTAACCATGAGCAGAATGGGTGGAAAGGATTGGGGGAAGTTGAAGGCATCAAGAGAAATAAGTCAAAGTGAAAAGAAAATAGATTGGTGTAGGAGAGTATGGTGTGCGTATAATGGTAATTAAATAAAATTGGACAGAAAGTAGAATAAAATAACACAAACTAAAAATAAGAAAAATACTTGGGAATAAGGAAAAATAAAACAACCTATTCAGTATTCTAGAAAAATCTTTATTTCGAAGCATATTTTTCTTACAAAATCTTTTTTCAGCCTGTCATTTGATACAGAACCATCTCCCCAGAAGAAACCATGATGGTGATCTATATCCTGAATTCACTGCCTCTTTGCCACTTCAGCTTACTCATAACTCAAGAATTAATATTCAGGGAAGAGACTAAGAGAAAAATATAAAACTATAGCATATTACTCCTGGATGGAAAATTATCATGAAATTTAGAAGGAAGTAATCCCACTGGATTATCAACTAGTAATTGGAGATTTCTAACTATACACTGGTTTCTAATCTCTGTAGACCAATCTCTAGCTATAAAGTTGTTTTGGGGATATATCTAGCAAACTTTGAGATTGCTCCTAGGAATTCAATTTGTACCATCTCAAGCATTCAATAAATAGGATAGGGGCCAACTATACACAATATAAAAACTGTGCTGATGGTTTTGTTTCAAATAATTTAATAGCAGTAGCTATCAATCAATCCCCTTACATGTAAGAGAAATTACAGAATGGCTGCTGAATTTGTCTGGGCTATCAATGTTTCATAATCCATTTCCGTTTTTACTGAGGAATGAACTACCATCCTCAGCAATCCAGTTGTATATCTTGGGCCATTTTGCAAGGGCCATTATCTTAGGGCTTTGATAGTTTATTTATAGATGTCACTGTAATACAGGGAAAGAGATTTTAAAGCCTCCCAAGACTTATTACGGTTTGTGACAAATGCACATTGTCAGCATACAATAATATTAGAAAATTCTATTCTGCCAATCTAAGTGGGTATTGATGCACTGTATATGGAGTTGTGCGCAGCGTATTTTTGCAGTGTGTTTATGTAGAAGGTGAAGAGCAAGGATTCCAGAAACTGACACATCTTTACATAGAAAATTGGATCTGAAAATAAGCTGCTTGGATAGAATCTAACTCTCAAACAACTCTTGAAATATAACATGCTAACCAAGCATTATTTCCTTTATGTCTAAGTTCTTCCCCAAAACACAAACATTGCCATTTCTATAGTGAACTGGCAGTTGAGTTATTTGATCATCCTCTTCAATAATGGCCATCATTATTCAATGTGGCATCATGTGCATGTTCACTTCTAAGAAAATAAATGCACTGTATAAAAGAAAAATCACTTGAACATGACCCTCAAGTCAAATTCAGAAGCAATGGCAATTCTATAACTCTAGCATGGGCAGGGGCAGTAAACTGATATTTCATCAAAATGGTGATATAATACAAATTTTGCACATATGTCCTAAAATCTGATGCAAGTATGTATCAAGTCAAATGCATGCACACCCTCACAGAAACCTGTGAACGCTAGTGCGGGATAATGCCAGTCAAACTTAGTTATCTGCTCAAAGTGGAAGAGACAGAAAGCATGCTAAGTTAAACAATCTGGATCAAATGACTAGGGTGTTATTTTTGAAGAACAGCAGCAATAATGCAATGTTTTGATGCCAACAAAATCTTGCCATTTATCAACAACTAGACTGTAATCAGTCTTATTTATAAAACAAAGATTGCCGTGAGATTTACAGTGGCACCTCATAAAACGAGTAACTCACAAGACGAGAAACTCGCAGGACAAGCAAGAAAATTTAATCAAAAATATTCCGCTAGACGAGCCACGACTCACGAGACGAGGAAAGTTTGTGCCAAACCTTATGCATCATCAGTAAGCACACTCTGTATTTCCCGTTCAGGCAACTCTGCACGAGAGTTCTGCCAATGCAGCAAGCGCACATGTGCATTCTGCCGACTCTTACCTCGTGCTTTACTCCATTGTTGCAGTCAGCAACCCCATGTGAGAGTTCTGCTGATGCAGCAAGCACGCACGTGCATTCTGCCAACTCTCCTCTCATGCAGTTCACTCCATTCCCATGCGGGCGGCAGCACACATGCATGCATTCTGCCTACGCTACCGCATGACAGCAGGTCAACGTTCCTAATCTCAATGAGCACCGCGCAATCAGCTCACATGGGAAATCTCACAATTTCCTCTCTCACTGCGTAAACAGCATAAATTAAGTGAAAGGCATTCAAGCGAGAGAACTCCCCGAGAATTTAGACTCTCAATTCAATCTCCAGGAAGTCCCCTCCCCCTCCTCTCCTCTGCTTTGCCCAGGATATTCTTAAAGCTGCGCATGCGCGTGCACACAGAGAGCAGAAATTGTCCTTCTTCTTGCCCCAAATAAAGCAGAAATCCCTCCCTCGTCGCTTCTCCCCTCATAGTACAGAGGGAAGAAGCGCTTCCAAACTGCCCATGACACCCAGAAAAGCTGAGAGAAAAAAGGCATCCTTTGAGTGAAGGCATCCTCTGAGCCATCCAGCAGTAGCCAAGACCAGAAGCTTCCTCGAAGCAGATCCATAAGTGCTGGTTCGTTTTCTCTATTTCTGCTTTATGTCGTGTGTTAATCATGGTTACTTGTTTCAGATGTTAGGGCAATCATTTCTACCACAAATTCCATTGAAAATGATTTTTTGGTGAATATTTTTGGGGTTGCGGAACGGATTATCTGACTTTCCATTGTTTCCTATGGGAAACTGCATTTCTCTTTATGAGCATTTCGTGCTAAGAGCATTCTTCTGGAACGGATTAATCTCGTCTTGTGAGGCACCACTATATTTGGGATAGGGTGAGGTTGTTTGGCAACATTTAGTGAGGCTTTATACTTGGACTGGTTGCAAGCATAATTTATATTTTTGGTAATTTTTATTAAACAGGTAGGATTTAGTACTAGGGATGTGGAACTGGATAAATGTACTCTGTTTAAATGTCTCCTTCTGCCAAAAATTAAGAGCTGTGCAAGCTATGGTGTGATCGTATAGCTATTCCAAGAAGCACTATGAGAAAAGACTCTGCTTTTCAAAGACAGAAGCATGAAAAGATAGAATGCCTGGCTCTCAAAAATTTCATAAAAATAGAAGAAACCACTTAGCCACCTTACATTTTTATAAAGCAAGTATAACCTTCATTCATGTCTAGTACAGATTTTTCTGGGAAATGATAAATCCTTTTGACTTGTGTTGTCCCACCATGGATCTGATTGCAGTCAAACACACATATTTGTTGTCAGCTGGATCCTGGGCAGAATTCTTTCAATTCTTATTTAAGAATCAGACATCTGAAAATAATATCTTTTTATATATTCATTTGTCAGTATTCTTTGGGGGATTTTCTCCAGATTTTCTCCTCCATTTGAAGGAACAGATGGAGATCCTCCTTGATTCTAATTTGTCACAACAGGAATGAGTAGCTTTAAGTAGCACCAGCTGAAACCTTTCGTGGACTCACCTTAGCCTAACCCTAATTTGATGTATGCCATAGTATGTAACACATAGTTTTTATATTTATGTTTCAATATTTTAAGATTGCTATATTGCTTTAATGGTTGCTGTGCTTGTACAAATAGTCCTCATCTTATGACTACAGTTGGAACTGGAATCTCATCATTGAGTGAAATGGTTGTTAAGCTACAGTAGGTGCTCAGGTGACTGCTTTGCTCAGTGACTGCAATCCCAGCCATCACAGTTGCGTTTGTTAAATAGACAGAGTGAAAGAGCAGCCTGCCAAAGGACAACAGTTAGTTCCTCTCAGTGAGTGGAAGAGAACTCATGTGCTGGCTGGAGAAACAGGAAGGTGACTAGGAAGATCCTAGCTTTGGTCTCTTCAGCCCAGTGCAGAAGTTCCTCTCCCCTCCATGTGTGGAATGGGACTTGTGCACTGAGCTGGAGAGACAAAGTGGGGATCATGAAGATCTGAATTTCATTTCTACAACCCGATGAAGTATTCCCACTCCCCCACCCCCCAGTGCAGCTCTGGGGCTGTCTACCACACTGCAACTCAGAGGTTTCTTGGTGTGCAAGAAGCCCCTGAGCCACAGTGCAAAGCCTCAGCTGCCCCAAGAGCATCAGCTGTCCTGACCCAGCAGCGTGGGGCAAAGCCGCCATGTCTGGGAAACTCCAACAGCTCTTCTCAAAGCTGCTATGCCTAGGAAGCTCCAACAGCATGGTCCAAAGCTCCAGCACTCTGGGAAACTGGAACCCCACATCCCAAGCTGCAGCATCCCTAGAAACTCCAGCAGCATAGCCCAAATCTGCCACACCCTGGGAATTTCCAACAGCATAATCCCAGGAAGAGCCTCAGCCCAGTCCCACTGCAGCTGCCCTTACTGTGCGTACTCCAAAGCCACCTCTGCCCCAACTGACCATCACCATCTTATTGCTCTCTCTCTGCTGACAAAGTGTGTCTATCCTGACTGTTCATGAGGAAACCATGTGAGGTTTATCTTCACATGGTTTTGCCAAGAAATCTCATGTGCAGCCTTGAGAAGAAAGCCTTGTGTGAGCAGCAGCTGCCACATGAGAGACCAGAAACAAGAGCAAGAAGACTGTAAAGGCCAGCTAAAGTGGCATGGGCTGCAGAATGCAGGGGCCCAAAATGATATACAGTGGAACTTTGGATTACAAGACTAATCCATTCCGGGAGAACGCTCTTAGTCCGAAATGCTCTTAAACTGAAATGAGGTTTCCCTTAGGAAACAATGGAAAGTCGGATGATCCATTCCA
>JANHZU010003762.1:0-11487 GCA_032468055.1 Acrochordus granulatus
TTCTTTCTTTCTTTCTTTCTTTCTTTCTTTCTTTCTTTCTTTCTTTCTTTCTTTCTTTCTTTCTTTCTTTCATTTATCAATCATATCTATGCCACCAATTTCCAAAGACTCTTGGCGGCTTACATAGGTTCGTGATTATACATTTTTTCTTTATTTTACCTCCCTCGTCTGGCTGGCAATGTTCATTTCCGGGGCGTCCTCCAAGACTCCTGCTCTGTCCCTGGGACGGGTGAGTTTTTCGCACCGACTTCAGTGTTCCGTCGTGCCGAGTCACTCTTCCATCGATTTGCCGACCAGCAATTTTTCCATCTGAAGGAGGTCCTTCATGCATTTTCATGTGCTTTCGAACTGCTGGGTAGGCAGTAGCTGAGGCAAGTGATGGGCACTCACCACGTCATGCGGAGCTTGCAGATAGAACCTGCCAGAGTGCTGGCCATTTGTGGATGACATATCTGGTGGCACTAATCCGCTGTGCTACTCCACCTCTTTGCCTTTTAAACCATTGCAAGTACAATTAATTTACATTTTTGCCCCATCTCTTTATTTCTGCACAAAGACATAAACATTTCAGCATATTTTCTGTACAGCTATTCCATTTGCCAGTTCACTGACAAAACAACAATTTCAAAATAGTCTCATGTTTCACAGACCATTCAGAAGGTCACTTTTAAAACTTTCAAATCCATACCATAACCAGGCATTTTTACAATAAAACTTTAACTAGTCTTTCCCAGGGCATCCCTGCCTCCTAACTGAAATCAAAGAAAGCTTAAATCTTAAATTCTACCTGTTCAAAGTGATTTGAAATTACTCAGGGCAAATATTCTGCAAAACCCAATGCAACTTAATGGAATGAATGAATGATGCTTTAAAATACTAGTGTGGTACCTCAAGATAAGAGGCTAGAAGGAGAAAAGGAAGTCAGCTATCACTATTGCCAGTGCTTCAAGGCTACTCGAAGCTCCCTCTTCCCCACTATTCAATATTTTTGGACAAATGGGATGAAATAGTTCAAACCTCCCCTGAGCATAATTCCTCAACTAGTTGTTCATGAAATCACTTATCAGTGAGAAAGAGAAATATTTTTCAACCAAACTAGAAAAGGATGGCAAGCCAACAAATTGGTGATATTTATTTCTCTATTTTTCAGTGTGTTTGAATGGATGTATGTGAATTCAGAAATGCAGATGAGGAAGAAGCCCATCTCGTTTAAATTTTGGCTTTACCTGTTTAAAAGTATAATTCTATGACACAATGGCATTTGGCCAATAAAAATCTATCAAAGGAGGAATGAGATGCCTTGCTAAAATGGTTCAAGGCTACTGGAAGCTTCCGTTTTACTACATTCAACCATTTGTGGACGAGCAAAATGAAATGGTTTAAATCTTCCCTGAAATGTATACTTGTGCTCTTCTGTGAGTACAACTCCTTAATTAGCTGCTCATGAAATAACTCCTGTACAGATATTGAAAAAAAAACTACTGTACACTCACAGGCCTATTCACTATCCTTAATTTGTTAGAAAATGGGTACAGACATAATATGTTGGAGCCAGCTCATACTGACTTGTGAGAACCAATTGTTAAATTTTCTGGAATTCTGTGAGCAGGTTGAAAGCAGAGCTCAGCCATGATATGTAGGATGTCAGTCAGTTGTTTGGCAGTTAGCAGTGCAGCATGGTGGCAGAAATGATTGCTGGACATTTACCTGGAAAAGGGAAGGTACCCCATGAGTTCTCATATTGCTTTATCTAATATGATCAGTTCACATTAAAGTCTAACCCAGGCATTTGAACAACATATTGAAGACCAAATTCCCAAAATTCCAAGATAAAGAAGGGCATAGGATTATTTTTTTTAAAGAAAGTTGTTGTTCAGTCATGCAGTTGTGTCTGACTCTTTGCGACCCATGGACTGTAGTAACACAGGCCTCCCTGTCCTGCACTGCCTCCCAGAGTCCACCCATCTAATATATAGATGTATAGATCTCCATCTTTCACTGCAAAGAATATAATCAATCTGATTTGGTATTAACCATCTGATGATGTCCATATGTAGAGTTGCCTCTTGGGTGGTTGGAAAAGTGTATTTGTTAAGACCAGTTTGTTCTCTTGACAAAATTCTATTAGCCTTTGCCCTACTTTATTTTGTACTCCAAGGCCAAACATGCCTGTTATTCTGGTTAACTTTTAACTTCCTACTTTAGCATTCCAATCCCCTATTTTGAAAAGGACATCTTTTTTTAGTGTGAGTTCTAGAAGCTGTTGTAGGTTGTCATAGAATCAGTCAACTTCAGCCTCATTCTATCATTCTATCATTCTATCGTTTTGGAGATTGTATCCCAGAACTGCTTTTCCTACTCTTTTATTGACTAAGATGGCTACTCCATTTCTTATAAGGGACTCTTGTCCACAGTAGTAGATATAATGGTCATCTGAATTAAATTTACCCATTCCTGTCCATTTTAGGTCTCTGATTCCTAAGACATCAATGTTCAGTCTTGCATATCATGTTTGACCACATCCAGCTTACCTTAAGTCATAGATCTTACATTCCAGATTCCTATGCAATATTGTTGTTTACAGCTGTGGACATTCCTTTCACCTTTATTCACATCTACAGCTGAGCATCCTTTCAGCTTTGGCCTAGCCATTTAACTCTTTCTGGAGCTACTTGTAATTCCTTCCGATGTGAGAGGCTCATCTTCTGGCATCCTATCTTTTAACCTTTTGTTACTGTCCATGGGATTTTCTTGACAAGGATACTGGTGTGGGTTTCCATTTCCTTCTTCAATGGAGTCCTGTAGCCCATTTTTCACCAGATGTCCAGGAAACCCAACAACATCGAGTGCAGTCCTCTTTAACCTGGGCAACAAGAATGGTGGGTTTCTGTAAATTACGTCTCATATTTTTATGGGACTCTTTGGCTTCTCTGTCCAGTATGGTTGAACCTATGGCATAGCTCTCATCTTCTTCAGAGCATGCAAGCCCCCCAACCACAGCAAGGTGGTGCTTCATTAGGGGATTAAAAAAAGTAAACATAGTTCATATGATTGTTCCCTAATATCTAATATTTCCTTTCTTCTGTCATGTTAAAAATACAATTTAATGTCAACTTCAGAATATGCCTATTGATGTACATGGAGGCTTATTTTGTTAAGCAGGATGGTTTAAATTCAACATCCTGCTTAACTTCTTGGCTATCATGTCCATCACTTAATTATTGCTATATGATATGTACCTTCAATATTATCTCCAGTGACAGTTCTTGCTTGGGGTAACCTGAAAACTTTTCCCTTTAATCAGTAATGTGCTAGATCCATCTCTTATATTCTCAGATGTTTCACTTGTCTGATTTCTCTAGTGGTTTAAAGATGCTTCCATCATTCACTTAGAATCATATTATTATAAAGTTGAACTAATTATTTAACATTTTGAAATTATTAAGGAAGAAGAAACATGGACTTGGACCAAGCAAATAAATACATTTTTTAAAAAAAGCATTCCAAATTCTCTACTGGACCAATAAGCAAAGAAAACGAGTAGATTTTTTTCTGAATTTTTTTGCTAGTGGAGGAGAAAAATATCTCCAAACATTATTCAACTAGTTTCTCCTAGAAACTGTCTTTTCCTAATCATGAACATTTTGTGAAGAAAAAGATTTCTTTTGTGTTGAATTCTGGATGTTAATAAGATAAATTATATTATTTTGGTGTTTTCTAGAAACAGAGAGAACTGGAGCAAGACTGAAATGTGATGTGCTTTTCTTCTACAATAGCTGATGCTATTGCAATATATGTTGCTTTACAGCTGTGTCTTGTCTATTTGGCCAGTATCAGTATAGTTATCCTCACAAAACCTGATTAGTTATACTAGTTAAATCCTATGGCTGTGGCATAGCATAATATGCTATGTTTTGAATGCTTAAAATCATGCTTTATTTTAAAAGAATAGTGTCGGGACATGACAAACTGTTCTGGAATAGCTCCCTTGGCATGTTCCAGAAGAAAAGAAAATGTTCTCAGAACATGGGGATATTCTCTTCCTGCATGATAGAATTTAGGACAGTACTAAGCAGTTGTGTTTTGTAAATGCAGTCTATGCATTTGTGAGTGAAGCAGGGAGATGAAGATCAATCCTGTGTCAACTTGTATTGTGACATTTAAGTGATTTCTGTTACTCTCAATTATCTCATATTCACACCATTTCTTTTGTTCTGTCTCTTACCACTTTTCAACTTCTCCAAGTGATAATGTGTTTTCCACATTGTGTCATATTATTCTTACTGACTATTATTTCAACACTTTCTGCAATTTTTCCACTGTCTGATCAAAGAACTTTATTTTTGTTACATTAGCATTTTAAAATTGCTGCTAACAATATCAGACAATTAACAACCTTTTAATCTGTTATACTGTTTGTCACACTGTGACAGAATGACAGTCAACTATATGAATTAGTTGGCTTCTGCATAAGAAGAAAATTGTTCTTTGTTTGGCAAATATTTTTATTTTTTTTGATCAGTAAAGAAGAAAAAGAAAATTATTAGCCAGATCCTCTTCTAAGAAGAACCAAAGTCCATATTTCCTGAAATGATTTCCATATGAAAAAAGCATTGCTATTGCTTAGTAAAGCCCTTGAACAGATGAGAAATGAGTAATGATTTTAAGTCGAAAGACAAACTATATTTTTTATTTTTTTCCAGCAATTGAGGGTTGAAGAGAATATGTGCAAGTCTAAGAGCTGTAAAAACAAGACTTGGAAGTCACATTTGACCCATAAAGGTTATGAGTTTTTGGGGTAGCCAGTGATGAATCATATGGATTACCCTTAATTTTATAGTTCATTTAAAGTATAAACAGCATTGGAACAATATTTCTCACAGACAAGTAGTCACTTGAAATGTAAGTAGAAGATAAAAAAGAATAATTAGAAGTTGGTATAAGTTAAATATAAAGACTTATAAAAAGTTGGTAGAGAAGAAGTACATATCATTATGCTAATATCATTATCAGTACTGTTCAGCCAAGATCATCTCTGATTATGAACCTAATTCTCAAAGACACATGGAACCATCTTATAAACATACCGGTGTTTAGTTAAAATTTCATTTTAAAAAATTGTTATTGATCAGGAAGACATAGGTATATCATATAATTAGATACTGGGTATGCTATTAGTTACTTGCCAATAAACTGGACAATACTTGTCCAAAAACATTTAAAGCAAGGTGGATCATTAGTTTGATGGATGAGAAGGCATACAGAGTTAAATCTTTGTCTATGTCTGTGAAAGGCACATGATATTCAAGAATGTAAGATTATATTTCTGGAAATTCACAACTGATGTGGTGTTGTAGTTCATGTAAAAAGAACTCAGAATTTAGAATGTAATGTAAAAAGAATATTTTGCAGTAAAAATATTGCAATAGAAAAGAAAGATTTAAGAGAGCAAATAAGTTATTATATATTCAACTCCATAAGGTTTGGACCTGTAATGTGCCATGTGTTATTAGTTACATGGGTGATGAGAGGAAATGCTTAGCAAACTATAGATGACACAAAATTGAGTGGAATATCTCCTATCTCAGAAAACTTAAATTATAAAACTTGCAAAGTAAGAGAAAATGGCTGAACATAATAATGCAATTTAACAGTTTATGCAAAGTTTGTTCCTTAGGACACTAATCAAGTATTCAAGTGTGGAATGGGGATACTTGGCTTAAGAATAGTACCCATGAAAATAGAACTTGAATCCAAGGTCCTCTTACAAACTGATATGAATAACCATTGTAAAGTAGCTACAAAATAGGAAGTGGCAGTTTTAGAGAAATACAACTGAGAAAAAACATGGTTTTTATAGTTCTATTTATTCTGGGTTGGTCAAACTCTATCTTGAATATAATGTCCAGTTTTTGGCACCATATATTTATAAGTATTCTGAATAATTTGAACAAGTTTGGAGAAATGCAATGAGATTGATGAACTAGAAACTACATTTTAGAATGAAAGATAGAAGGCACTGAGCATGTTTACTCTTGAGAAAAGATGACTGAGAGGAGGTATGAGAGTACTCTTTAAATAACTAAAAAGATGCCACAGAGACCTCTTTTCTTTCACTTCAGGGTGCAGGACAGGTAATATTGAGTGTAACTTAAAGGAAGACAAATTCTGATTGTGAGAGAAGAGTTCCTCAGGAGAAGAAAAGTGTTATAGAGAACTGATTACCTGTAGAACTCAGCTTCTATTTATTGGTTTTGACGCTTTCAAATGAAAGTTGGGCAGTGATCTGTCAAAATTGAGCAAGGTAGTGGATGTGAAGGTCTAAGTGCCTCTTTCCAACTACATGAATCTGTGTAAGAGATAGGATAGACCAGAAGGCAATTAAATATGGAATGATTCATGTATTAGCCAATGTGACTGCATCAACTGTAACTTTTTGTGTGAAAATAACTATAAAAGTTTGCTTGTGTATATGTTCAAAGTTTTGTCCTGGGAACAGATCCTTAATAAAGCATTTGGAGACTGTACTACTTCTACCAAATCACCAAAATAAACCTTACTATTGACCAGGTGGTTGAGAACGTGAAAAGGCATTCAGTCTTTTACTGGTTTGTCTTTTGTAGCTTAAGAGGAAGTAGGACATTTACAAATTCCCAGGAATAAGATTGACTCCTCATTTTAAAACAGTAAATGCTGGTACAGTATAAAATCTACACTTTATGATGTCCAAGCTTTAGTTTGATTTGTTTTTTCCCGAACAAAACAGAATATTGAGATGAGTTGCTCAGATAACTTTATAAAATGAAAGCACAGCTTGCTTCTTGGTAACCGTGAGTCTCCCATTCAGTCCTACATAAAATCTACTCTTTGCTGCTCATTAGCTATAAAATTAATCTTGCCACCCAGCCTGCCAAAATAACTATTTCATTCGGCAAATCCATGACTGAATGAATGCTAGATAGAATGAGCAGTCCCATGATCATTCTTGGAAATACTAGAGAAAAAAGCTTCTATTCTTTAAACAACTCATTATTTTATTAAGCTTCGCAAGTTTTTAACATTTTTAAATGACAGAAGCAAATTCTTTGTCACCTTGTAAAGTTTATAAAGTAAATGCAACACCCTTGAATTTGTTCTGGTGAACTTTAATCCATATTTTTAAAATTAAAGATTGGAATGAAATTTTGACACATCAGAAATCTGTTCTGAAAGCCAACCATTTCCTGCAAATAGAGTGGTCCGATTTTAGGCTGGTAATCTATACTCTTCACCATCTTCACATACATTGGTGAGGGTTGGAGCTGTGGATGCTTTGGCTAAAAATCCAGGAGATTTTTAGCCAAAATCCATTCACCTTAAACCTGAAAATTCTATGATATATTGTAGACAACTGCAAATTATTTTAGGACTGAATTTATTTTCATTATGCCTGTAGTTCATACTGACAAGCTAGAAACATGAGATACTGGAGATGCATTGCTAATAACAGAACTCTAGAAAAGATGAGTAGTAAATGCTCAAAGAAGACACTCAATATTCAGGCCCACAATTTGCCTCAGACCTTCAGACAATCACTTTCCATAATGAGACATTCATTGCTATAAATATCAATTTACATAAAAGATAAGTGGATGTTGAATATAGTTTTTGCAACTTTCTAAACACCACTGGCAATAATTTATTTTCTTTTATTACTCCTGGTATATTTGTTTATCAAGCAAGTGCTATGGCTGTATCCCAGTGGAACCAAATGGATTGTAAGCAACAGCCAAGAAAATGAGGTATGGCTGTAAGAAGAATGGCTCAATAGAAACTCCCATATAAATGCATTGTTCTTCAGTATAAGATTTTACACTTGAACTAGCAACCCAATAAGTTATTGTTTTAGAGATATATTCTTTATTTAAACAGAGAAGCAGAATGATCACAGGCAAAAAAAAAATCAGTGAACACAGGAATGACTTCTGATTTCCTGTCAGCTTCCCTGTTGAGTTTGCTTGTAGGAAGCTGGCAGTGAACACTGAAAATTCCCTTTCCCCTTCCCCTTTTTACCAGGCAGGTAAAGGATTGCCCAAGAATGCTGGGACAGTATAAGTGCAAGTGCAAGTGCAAAGGGACTGGCAGAAGGTGCACCATTCCTCCATTGACTTTCTCCCTGTAAGCTATTCATAAACGAAGACTTTGCCAGTGGGAAGGTGGCGAGGAGTGTAAACAATCATCTTAGTTCCTTCCAGGTTTCCCCCAGTTGTCAGGGAATGTTGAAAATGAGGATTGTGTGACTGTGTCTGTGATGTGGTGCTGAAGCAGCAGCAAAAAATAAAAAATAAACAAACCCTCACATTCCCTTCCTCAGCAGTAATGAATCCCAGCATTCTGTAAATTAGCCCATTGAGACACATTTGTTGACAAAGTTTTGCCCTATGATGCAATGTTTCACCCAAGTGAATACGACAAAGTATCAAACAGACATAACTGTTTTAGTAATATATAGCTAAAGATAGTTTTTTTTAACACTGAGCAATAATTAATTAAGCAAGAAAATTAAACACACAAATCCTGTGTGCTTTTAGCAATCCACTGCTAAGTATGGCTACTGAAAGCTACTCTGAATAATTGACCTTATGGCTTCTTTTGTAATTTCCAGTTCTTTTCTGAAGTGATGGAATGGATTTCCATTTCTTTTGCTTTCTGCTTATGGGACAAGCAAATCTGCTTATTTTTTCTTCTTTTAACTGAATTCATTTAATCTTGTTTTTGCATTCTTTGGTGAATTTTTCAAGTCATTTTTTTAAAGTAGTGAAATATTTCCGTGCTCACCATTTTGCGAAATCCACCACCATCTGCCCTTCTGCATTTCTCTCCCTGATACCAAACCTACCCATTACCTCCTCATTCCTGGTGTTCCCTTCACCAACATGTCCATTGAAGTCTGCTCCATTCACTACTCTCTCTTCTCTGGGTATGCATCCCACCACTTCATCCAACTTACTCCAAAATTCTTCTTACTCATCAATTTCACACTCAACTTGCGGGGCATATGCACTGACAACATTTATCACTACCCCTTCAATTTCCAGTTTCACACTCATGATTCTATCGGTCACTCTTTTCACTTCTAATATATTCTTGCAAAGCTCTTCCTTTAAGATTATTCCTATGCCATTTCTCTTTCTATCCATGCCATGGTAGAACAGCTTGAACCCACCTCCAATGTTCCTCATCTTATTGCCCCTCCACTTAGTCTCTTGGACACACAGTATATCTACGTTACTCTGTTGCATCATATCAGCCAGTTCTCTTCCTTTACCTGTCATAGTGCCAACGTTTAAGGTTCCTACTCTCACCTCCACATGTCTACCCTTTATCCTCTCTTGCTTTCTCCAGGCATGCCTACCCCCTCTCCTTCTCCTCCTTTGTCCAACAATAGCACACTTTCCAGCAGTACCCTGTTGGTTAACAGCACCGCTGGCTGTCATTGGTAACCCAGGCCACAACTGATCCAGTATGGAAATCTGTTTATTTGCATATTAAGTCAGCATAGGTTTTATACCAGGTGCCTTTCCTGATGCAACCCTCCCCATTTATCCAGGCTTGGGACCAGCACCAGGGCTACATTGGTTAATCTCAGTGACTGGGTTTCTTAAATAAATCAGGTAAGATTTCACATTCAATCCTTTGGAAGGACAACACCCAGGAATATAATTTCCAGTTAAGGAGATAGCATTAGCTCTTTCCTGCCTCATTTAAGTTCTCTATGAAAGAAATATTGGTCAACAATTATTTCATTCCAAAAGTAATTGTTTCCATATGGCAATGGCATTGATGAAAGGCTCTCTGTTTAATGAAACATTTTATTTCAACTTTATAGAATTCAAGATCCTTTATGATTTTTGGGTGGGAAAGGATGTGTTTTGCAAACCATCATTTAGGTATTTCTGATCTAGAAGAAGATGGCATACACTTCAGTTGTTCTAAAACCAGGGGAAAATTAATCTATGGATTTAATTACATATTACTCAAGTGAATTCCATGAGTTTTCTCTCCCTTCTCCTTTGCTCCTGAAACTTAACATTTAACTTGTTAAGATGAGTGGTCAGGTAGAGGGGGAGATGAAAAGAATCAAGATTAAGAAGTTAATCAATAGACAAACTGATGCTTTAAATAGAGAAATTAATTGATGGAAGTTGGCAGTAGCAAAATCTATTGATTGCATGAATAATTTACTTGAGCAATTTATCAGGATATTGCCTTGGGCATCAAATGTAATGTTACTGTTGTGAGAACTGCTGGGTGTTGCAATTAGAACCTCAAACTTTACAGTTTGGGGATTAGTTTTTTTATCTGAATGCTTCATATCTTGGCCTTCTGTTTTTCCAGAAAGTGTCTATTTTAAGTGTTATTTTAACATCTTTTTTTAATGCTGTGTTATTTAACAATCTATTTAAATCACAGTGGAACAATATTTATTGGAGGTCTATTCTCCTCTATTTCTCTTTTTATTCATGCAAACTAAAGCTGAGCTGCAGTACCCAGATAAAATTATTATAAAATTAGAAGTTGGGTGAAGATGTATAGATTGGAATCCTTCCCCCAAATATTCTCATGTTATTTTCTTTTAATTTTTTTTATTCTGCTGAGCATTACCTGTCTTTTTCCTTACTAAGTAAGTTAGAAGGAGAATGTGTATGAATCCCTATGGTTTATCAAATTTAAATTAAAATCCATAGCAGAGATGTTTTCGAGGTAATAAGGATTGGTCCATGTTTGCAGTGAATGTTACAGTCCTATGTAATGCTAATATAATAATTCAAATTGAATGAATTTAAAATAATTCATATTTCTGAGCTGGAACCATTAATCTTGATGTCATTGGTCTAACAAAAAGAGCCTTTTTAATTTCTAGGCCTGGAAATATTAGAAATGACAACTTTAGACAACTTTCTTAATTATTAATTCTGCTACTAAATTCTGTCTCCCAATTTAGTTTCAGCATCTCCAACTTATATTGATTTGGCTGCCATCAATATTTTATAAAACAAATGGTGGTATCATGAAACAGAAATTTCTGCTGAATACATTTTTCAGGTTCTGCATTATTATCATGGGGATGAACAAATGTCTCCTACTGTTTTCAGTCTGTCTTGCTACAATGAGTTCATCAATTATCACAAACTTTTTGATAGCACCAAGATGGATAACTATCCCATTGGTTTCCTCATCTCTAGTAAACATTAAATCAGGATAAAAGCTTCCATCATAAAGATGTCTTATCACATTTTCATTCCGTAATTCTTACCTATTCATTTTATCATGCTGTTGTTGTTCAATCGTGCAGTCGTGTCCAACTCTTCGCGTCCCCATGGATTACATTACGCCAGGCCCCCCTGTCCTGCACTGCCTCCCAGAGTCTTCCCAAGCCCACGCCCATCACACTAACTATGCTATCTATCCATCTCATCCTCTGCCGTCCCCTTCTCCTCTTCCCTT